>MXQC01000038.1:0-109306 GCA_002094185.1 Zhuliangozyma boniae
CCATGTTTGCATCCGTACACCATGTTTGCATCCGTACACCATGTTTGCATCCGTACACCATGTTTGCATCCGTACACCATGTTTGCATCCGTACACCATGTTTGCATCCGTACACCATGTTTGCATCCGTACACCATGTTTGCATCCGTACACCATGTTTGCATCCGTACACCATGTTTGCATCCGTACACCATGTTTGCATCCGTACACCATGTTTGCATCTACACTCCATCTTTGCATCTACACTCCATGTCTGCATCTACACTCCATGTCTGCATCTACACTCTACTTGATCTCCACACGACTTTGAACCTCAACTCACGTGCACAACCTGATCTCCACACGACCCCAAACATAACCTCACGTGCACAACATGATCTCCACACGACCTTGAACACCAACTCACGTGCCACTCCAACACAAACAACTCTCTCCTCCAATGCAACCCACGTACGGATGCGGATGCGCATGCTGATGCAACCCACGTACGGATGCGGATGCGCATGCTGATGCAACCCACGTACAGATGCGGATGCGCATGCTGATGCGAACTGCGTACGGATGCAAACAACGCTCTTCCCCTGCCTCATTCCGTTCTCCGGTACTCGCGTTTCCGTGAACATGCCTCCTGTCGTTTTCAATGCCTTTCATCACTCAGCTTGTTCGCTCCATTTGTTCTTGAATTGCCACTACTTTTCTGTTTCGCTATTTTTTCGCACTTTTTTTGGGTTATGTTTTGGCCCACTTCCCTGCGTGCAACTGTTGGTCGCTTTTACAATGTCTCCGCCACCCCGTGCCATCGCCAAGCATCGCCGCTGAACTGTAACTGTGCCTTTACACAACCAGGCAGACACCACGACGGTGTCCTCGCCGCACAGTTTGCCGTGACGTTGGCGCCTTCCCCCGCCCCGCCACCGCATGTCACTCGTCCCCACCTTTCTTTGTCATCAATGGATATCGAGCACACCCTCTGCGGGCTCACGCTTGCCGAAGAGATCTCGTTGTTGGCGGGCCAAAGCTTCTGGCACACCACGCCGATTGTGCGCCTCGCCGTGCCCTCGGTCCGCTCCCTAGACGCGCCCAACGGCGTGTAGCGCCCGATCTCCGCACGACCCTGAACCTCAACTCACGTGCTCCCACTCACGTGCTCCCGCTCACGTGCAGTACCTGTCCTACACACGACCTTCTACCTCACCTTCCACGCGCATGCAGACGGCGTGTGCCTGCGGACGCTTCCACTACCTCTTCTTCCGGCCTCTGCCTCATGTGCTCCGCCCACCCCTCCCCCTGCCGCTCTCTCCACTGCCCTCCGCCCCGCTGTTTTCCCTTGGCTGAACGTGAAATCAGAGAACCACGCTTATTTACACTGACAACTTGCAGGAAACACCGTTATACTGAGCATCTTATACGCACCCTATCCAAGATCCGTGACCCCAAAGGGACTGCACAGCGACGGGGGAGCCTGGGAGGGCGGGCAAGGGGGTACAGCATAAGAAATATAATTATCGCATGGATCACGTGCGCGTGGCCCAAGAACGGCCGGGAGTGCGCTTCCCCGTCGCGGTCACACCTCCATAAGGGGCAGTCTGCTGCCCTTGCCTATCTTCAAATAGGGGGTGCGCCTTTTTTTGCACCCCCGGCTCGTGTTCACACGGGGTGCGTGTTTTTTCCGTTTCCGTCGGTGTCCGCCAATTCCACAGGTAGCAGGAAAAAAGGCCAAAGCCCAAAAAGGAGACGTCAGCAGAAAAAGGCAAAAACAAAGCGATTTCCCTTTTTTCCTCTCTCTCCTTGGCTCTTTCCCCCTTCAGTAAAACATACTTGTCGGCGTTAGCCAGAAAACCTGCGACGAGCGACTCAAGGGGAAATATAAAATTTTTCTTCTATACTCTGGAGACCGTGCAAGTAAGGAAAAAAAATCTCAACAACTCTTGTCAACAATCATCCCACCACCACCACCAGCGTAATGTCTCACTATGCATCCAACTCTGCTGCTGCGGCCCAGCAGCAGCAGCAACAGCAGAGACAACAGCACCAGCACCGGTTGAATGAATTGTTGGACGCCATCAAAACCGAGTTCGACTACGCCTTGAACGAGGCTACGTCGTTCAAGAAGGTCCAGGAGGACTACGACTTAAAGTACAGCCAGCAGACTGCCGAGATGCAGCAGATCAGACAGACCGTGTACGAGTTGGAGATGGCGCACAGGAAAATAAAGGAAGCCTATGAGGAAGAGATCTTGCGGTTAAAAACCGAGTTGGAGAACCGCGACAGACAGGCCCAGTTGGCGCAGTCTGCCGCTGCCGCCGCCGCTGCCCCCAAGTCTAACGGCTTGCCCTACTCGTACCAACAGCAGCCCCAACCCCAGCCCCAACAGGCGCCACCTCCACCACAGCCCCAGCAGGTGCAGCCACCACAGCCCCAGGCCCCACTACCAGTGTCCCAGGCCCCACCCGCTGTCTCCACTGCTACGGCGGCCACCGCGACTGCCTCCGGGGTCGCCAATTTGCCTCCGCTCGTCCAACCCCAGGTGCCCAAACAGGAGGGCGACAAGCCCGTGGCCTCGCCCCAGGTGGTCAAGACCGAGCCCGAGCCTTCGTCGCACCTCGCCGTGATTGACAAGTCGCAATACATCGTCAGCCCCTTGCAGAAGGCGTTGCATGTCAAGGAGATTCCCCCCTTCTTGTCGGACTTGGATGTGGCCAAGGCCAATCCTGAGTTCAAGAAGCAGAACTTGGACTACTACGTGTTGTACAACCCCGCGTTCCGCCGCGACTTGGACGTCGATTTGATCCACTCGTTAGACCACTCGTCGGTGGTGTGCTGCGTGCGCTTTTCCAAGGACGGCAAATACATCGCCACGGGCTGCAACAAGACCACCCAGGTGTTCAACGTCGAGACTGGCGAGTTGGTGGCCAAGTTGATTGATGACAACAACTCTACCGACGCCTCGGCTGAGAACAAGGGCGACGAGAGCGGTACTGCTGCCGCCGCTGCCGCTGCCGCTGCCTCGTCCAACGGCGACTTGTACATCCGATCCGTGTGCTTCTCTCCTGACGGCAAGCTCTTGGCCACCGGCGCCGAAGACAAGCTTATCCGGATCTGGGACTTGACTACCAAGCGCATCATCAAGATCTTGCGCGGGCACGAGCAGGACATCTACTCGTTGGACTTTTTCCCGGACGGCGACCGCCTTGTGTCCGGTTCTGGCGACCGGTCTGTGAGAATATGGGACTTGAGATCGTCGCAGTGCTCGTTGACCTTGTCCATCGAGGACGGCGTCACCACCGTGGCCGTGTCCCCCGACGGCAAGTTGATTGCAGCCGGCTCGCTCGATCGCACGGTGCGCGTGTGGGATTCTACCACCGGCTTCCTCGTGGAGCGCTTGGACTCAGGCAACGAGAGCGGCAACGGCCACGAGGACTCGGTGTACTCGGTGGCATTCTCTGTGAACGGCAGCCAGATCGCCTCGGGCTCGTTGGACCGCACCGTCAAGTTGTGGAACTTGGAGGGCGGCAAGGTAGACGCGCACCCGGGCCAGAAAAAGTCCAGCTGCGAGGTCACCTACATCGGTCACAAGGACTTTGTCTTGTCGGTGTGCTGCACCCCCAACAACGAGTACATCTTGTCCGGGTCCAAGGACCGCGGCGTGATCTTCTGGGACCAGGCCTCGGGCAACCCGTTGTTGATGTTGCAGGGCCACCGCAACTCGGTCATCTCCGTCGCCGTGTCCTTGAACTCACAAGGTACCGAGGGTATCTTTGCTACGGGTAGCGGTGACTGCAAGGCCAGGATCTGGAAGTGGTCAACAAAGTGAGTAGTGTTGTGGAGTCGCATGGACCTTTTGTGTATTATAAAATATTGTTCTCATTTAAAACTGGAAAAAGCCGCGCCACATCAGTGGGTGCACTGAAGAGCATCAAACGCGACGAAAATTTTACCAGTGTATACGACAATCCACCAACCACAACCATAACCACACAACCAATGTCAATCTACTCCGCGTCCGTCACGGCACCCGTCAATATTGCCGTATGTAAATCACACTACCAGTAGCTACTTTTTTCATTATACTAACATCCTCCTAGACTCTCAAGTACTGGGGCAAGAGAGACAAAGACTTGAACTTGCCCACAAACTCGTCCATCTCTGTCACGTTGTCGCAAAACGACTTGCGCACGTTGACTACCGCCACTGCGTCGGCGCAGTATAATTGCGACCAGTTATGGCTCAACGGCAACGTCGAGTCGTTGGACACCCCGCGCACTCAGGCATGCCTCGCCGACTTGCGCGCGTTGAGAGCGCGCGTGGAGGCCGCCGACACCACATTGCCGCCCTTGTCCACATACAAGTTGCACATTGCCTCAGAAAACAATTTCCCCACCGCCGCAGGTTTGGCGTCCTCGGCCGCCGGATTTGCCGCCTTGATCACTGCCATTGCCCGGTTGTACCAGTTGCCCGAGGACATGTCTGAGTTGTCCAAGATTGCCCGCAAGGGCTCGGGCTCCGCGTGCCGGTCGCTCTTTGGCGGATTTGTCGCCTGGGAGATGGGAACACGCGCTGATGGCGAGGACTCTCAGGCTGTGGAGGTGGCACCACTCGAGCACTGGCCCACCTTACGCGCCGCCATCTTGGTGGTGTCCGATGACAAGAAGGACACGCCTAGCACCACGGGCATGCAGGCCACCGTCAAAACCTCCGACTTGTTCCCCTGGCGCGTGGACCACGTGGTGCCCCAGCGGTTCGAGGAAATGAAGCGGACCATCGTGGACAAGGACTTTGCCCACTTTGCCGAGTTGACCATGAGGGACTCAAACTCGTTCCACGCCGTGTGTTTGGACTCGTACCCGCCCATTTTCTACCTCAACGACACCTCCAAACGCATCATCAAGTTGGTGCACCGGTTGAACGAGGTGGTTGGCACGACTGTGGCCGCGTACACCTTTGATGCCGGCCCCAATGCCGTCATATACTACGACCAGAAGCATGAGGCGCAAGTGTTGGGCACACTCCACGCCTACTTTAGCAAGGTCAGCGGCTGGGACAAGACGAACGTGTCCAAGTTGGCGCCCGTGACTATCGACGGCGTGAGCACCAACATTGATGCCGGTGTGTCGCGTATCATCTTGACCAGCATCGGCCCCGGCCCGCAGGATACCACCGAGTCCTTGATTAACGAAAAGGGATTACCTAAATAGGCACATGTACAGCCTTGCAAGTTTCCAAAAAAAGCATGTCTCTGCGTGACCTTCCTAAATCTATATATCGTCTCCTAGTATGATCAACTCCTTGAGTCTGCTCATGTCGCCGTCGTCAAGATACGCCTGGAGCGCGATCTTGTGCTGGCGCAACGTCGCCTCCAACTCGCTAATCCGGGAGTCGCGCTCCTTCAAGGAACCCTCCAACTTCGACACCGTGTCCTGCAACTGCGCCTGCGCCTGCTTCTTGCGCTGGCGGCACTTGGACGCGGCGATCCGGTTGCGCTCGAGCAACCGCTCCTTCTTCCACGCCGCCGTCCCAGGAATGGGGCCGTTGTTCGGGTTATAGATCACTTCGTTGTTGTAGATCAACTGGTGGTTGGGCGGAGGCACGCCCGCCACATCAGACACAGAGCCTCTAGTGCCGATACCGCTGCTCGCTGCCACGCCGGCGCCCGCACCGTTTTGAGAGAACGCAGTCTGTTTCGAGCCACTTGGTAGTGGTGGTGCTGCTGCCGTGGTTACCAGCGCTGATCTTCCCGTTGCAGGTACCTCCAACCCAACATCATCCTGCTCCCTTGGCGTGACCTGCTGGTACACCTGCTGTGGCCGGTCAAACTCAAAGTCGTTGAACCTGCTTCCGGGCAAGGCAAAGTCCTGGTCAGGCGACGAGTCCTCGCCCTCAAAGTACGCCTCGTGGCTGACGATCTGGCCAATCTGCCCGTTGGAGATGGATATACGTCTTCTACGAGGCACGCCATCGGCCACGATCGGTAACATCATTGTTGAGTCAAAGATAGGCGGATTGGTGATCGGGTACGACCCAAAGTCAAACGGGTTGTGGAAGGGAAAGTTGGGGATGGCGTTGGTCTTGCCCAAGAGCGCCGTGCTCTTCAACTCTTCTTCGACCTGCTTGGTACCTGCAGTAATGATCGACTGTGGTGGAGCACCAGCTGGCTGCTGTTGCTGTTGCTGTTGCTGCTTCTGTTGCTGCTGCTGTTGCTGCTGCTGTGCCGATAGTAGCTTTTCGTGCAGTACCTGCTGCGGTGACAAGGTGTTTCCCGACAAGGGGTGTTGGTCAAAAAGCCCTGCTTGTTGGTGCTGCGCCTGCTGCTGCTGACTACCGTTTTGCATCTGCTGCTGGCTATACTGCTCCTGGCCAACGTTCGGTGGTTGGGTATACTGTATGGAGAAATCCATGGTGGCTGTGTACTCTGCTTGTGGTTGAAGTGTGGTGTAAGAACGTGCTTTCTTTTCTCTTTTGTAGTAGTGAATGTTCACACTCAGTTTTCTGGCTTGCGAGAGGGAGAGGTTTGGAGCGCCAGAAGAGAAAAAAGTCCTGAGGGAGTGAAACGTGAGTGATGGATAGGGTCAGACAAAGTGGAAAAATGTGGTATCATTTCATGTAGTATTTGTTTCTTTTTTTCTCCTTTCTGCTCTCCTTCTCCTCCTCCCTTTGTCTTTGATTATTAGAAACTCACACACTTCCTCTCTTTTTCTTTTCTTGGGCTTAGTGTGGGTCACCTTGTGCGCTCTGCACCTACTGTCCCTTTAAGTGTGTGTGGGCTAAAAAGGAGAAATATAGCGGACCTTGTGCTTACTAAGTATACTCCTTACCAGTGTTCCCCTCTCTCGTCCTTTATCACTCCTCCTTTGCTATCCCCTATTCCTGGATGATTATTCACCCCCGCGGACTTAGCCGCCTGCATTTCCCTCTCGCACGCATACATTACGACAAAGATCTTGGTATACTACAAACGCTGCTTCCCACCCCTGAGGCGACTTCCAGCGTCTTCCCCATCCCACCAGCTTCGATTGACACACATCAGACACAAACGTATCACCTCCTCCATTGCTGTGCTCTTTTTGCTTCTGCCCTTCCTCCCATGGACCCCCTCCCTCTACGGTGGCTTTCCCTCCTCCCTGCTTGCTTGCTTTTAAATTGCATGCTCCTTCTTTTTAAGTTCTGCTAGCGTAATTTCCACGAACGCGTTAGTAGCCCTGACTGCCACTCGCCAAGCATGGCATTTGGCTCTGGCTGTCCTTTTTTTCTTTTACACTTTGCATATGCATATGTTTCTTGCTCGGTTCTCTTGCTCTTGTTCCCAGCCACAATAGAGAAATACGCACGGCACCTCCACTGCAACAGTAGTCCACGCTTTTGCCTATGCCCATACCCCGATGCACCCGTTTCTGCAATACCCGCAATTGACGGTGGCTGCGCAGCAAGAGGTCGACGCCATCGTGTTGGTGCAGCAGCTCCACCAGCGTCTCATGGTCCACATGCATCGTAAACCGTCTTTGTCGCATGATCTCGCCGACTTTAACGAGTTCAACGTCTCCATCATTCACACGGGCTACCAGTTTGACTTTGTCGTCGAGAACGAGCGCGGTGCCAGCGTGTTCGGCATCCCGTTGTACTCGCAAAAGTCGTTGTTGCCGCTCCTCGACCCCAGCAACTTCCAGTCGCTCGGCGGGCGCCGCGTGGCAATTCCCCTATCCAACTTAGATAACTACCCATTGCCCGACTTTGGCTGGGTCTGGGTGTGGAGTCACTGGTACGTGTTCATGCACAAGGATGTGGACCCGCACGGGTGGATGTACTCGCCCGCCTTCTTCCAGAGCGACCATCGCTGGCACGGCAAGCACTATTTCGGTAACAGCGTGCGCAAACGTATATGGACGCGCTTGCGCTACAGAAAATTTCCCGCTCCCACTGCAGATAGCAACCTAGATCCCCAACTCACTCCCTAATGAACCTCGCCGTGGCTTTGGCGGTGGCCATCGTCCGCGCCAAAAAACGCACGGGCCAGCAGTACCAAGGTATGTGCGAAGGAGTTGCAACTTTTCTCTCGTGGTTGTCACTCTGCTAACACTATGTGTAGACATTGTGACGGCCTTGCTCGACGAGATTGATCCGCGCGTCGACTCAATTCTTGCAACCAACTATAACATCAACTACCACGGCTATGCGTGGACAGCCGCAACAACTGCAATCACTACCACCCGTCCCAGGATGCAAGACATGTTTGTCGTGATCAATCATCTTCTCAATCTCTCCCCGCTGAAGTACCACGACCAGTTGGTATATATGCTCTTGTCGCTGGTCAGAGCGCGGACCATGACCAAGCTGCTCCAGCGGTACGTTACCCAGTGTTTGGTGGTGGTGGCCAACTTGCCGAAACGCCAGTCCAAGACCCGACTTCTCTGGCTCTATCGTTTCCTCCGCAAGTTCAACCCAAAACAACTTGGTCCGTTTTGCGTGCGCACTCTCTTGAAAGTGGCTGCACCGAAGGTGGGCAGAGCTACTGCTGAAGTTTCATACCCCAACGACACTGTACGGCGACTTGTTTCTCGCCACTGGCGGCAAGTCCACCCAGTCCACGTGAGACATCCCACCCTCCTTGTGCTTCTTCTCGCGCGGCTCCTCGCCGATACCCGCCACAACGCTCCCTTGTTGAAAAGCTTGTTGATTCTATACGACAGTCCCTTCACTTTAAGAGCTTCATTGAGTTTCTGCTAAACACATAGCTGACGCCACTGAGAATAGTGGAGCACCCCACGAGGTACCCGAATCCGTCAAAGAACGCGTCCCAGTTCACTTGCAACGCTACCGACTCAAACACCAGCTTGTATACCAACCCGCCAATGTACGCCATCTGCAACCCCGTGTTGATCTTGCCGAGCATGTTGGGGTGCACGCTGTGGGTAGGGATCTGATCTATGCTAATAAACTTGTCAAACGTCCTTGGTGCGTCCAAGCTCTTGTACCGGTAGTAGAACGACATAAAGCTCAACATCACGTCTCTGCCTATAATCACACAGCAGATTCCCACGGGCATTGTGTGCACAGACGCTAGTGACACCGTGCACACTGTCATGAGGAGCTTGTCTGCCAACGGGTCGATGATGGACCCCACCACAGACTTCATGTTGAACCTGCGCGCAATGTACCCGTCAACAAAGTCGGTGACGCACGAGTACGTAAACAATCCTAATGCCGCCTGAGACTGGCCTTGGGTGATGAAGTATCCTATGAGCGGCGCCGATGCAATCCGGGTATACGTGAGGATGTTGGGCACGGTCCAGAGCTGCGACGGGCGAGGCATGGTGGCACCAGAAGCAACCTTGTTGTCGGGTTTGGACAGAGTGGAGAAGCAGCGGAGAGCAGGGGTGTACAACCGGAGTCGAAAGGCGCTTCCCCTGGTTGCCGCATCGAGGCCCCGGTACGGTCCTCCCGCACGCACGGGGTTAATGATTCGAAGCATGGACACGCAGTGGTGGGTCTATGCAGAACAGGATCTAGAAAAAATTTTGTCGCATTACTGCTGGTGCCCTTTTTTTCTTTTGCCTCCATCTAGCTCCGGCAGAGGAGCATGGTTGTGGTACGTCCATGAAGGACAAGGGCAGTTAGTAATCTCATAGAAGCTCTATGGATGATTAGAAGGGCTGGTGATTGGTGTTCGGATCGTGCCAAGCGTATTCGCAAGCATGTAGATACCGTCGCTTGGGAAGAACGCTCACTTTCCCCATGATATCCAGCCCAATTGATGAAGAAACACCACGGGATGTGCCCGTAGTGCTTGCCATTTCCCTGTCTCTCCATATAGCATCTTTTCTTTCTCTTCTTCCCCTCTTTCCCTCTTCCCCTGCTCTTTGCCGTTTGCCATCTGCTGCTCCTAAAATTTCCTCCGCGTCCATGCTCTTGTCGAAAACAAAAAGATTTTTTTTTTCCTTCTTTTCGTTCTTCCATCTTCTACCACACCCACATGTCGTTGAAGCTTCCTCAGGCACCCAATTCGGGTCTTTTCAAACAGGGCTACTCATCGTTCAGCAATGCCGACGGCGCCATCACGCGCAACGTCGAGGCCGTCCGCGAAATCTCGTCCATCTTGCTCACATCCATGGGCCCCAGTGGCCGCAACAAGATCATCGTCAACAAGTTGGGCCGCAAGTTCGTCACCAACGATGCCGCCACCATGCTCAACGAGTTGGAGATCGTACACCCCGTTGTCAAGATCTTGATCATGGCGTCCAAGCAGCAGGAGTTTGAGATGGGCGACAACACCAACTTGGTGATCATCTTGGCTGGCGAATTCCTCAACGTGGCGGAAAAGTTGTTAACCTTGGGCTTGAGCGTGAGCGAGGTCATCCAGGGCTTCAACTTGGCCAGCAAGTATGTAGGCGAGACCTTGGACAAGTTGGTCATTGATAAAGTTGGGTCTGTGTTGGAGTCGGGAGAGCTCCTCAAGGCCATCAAGCCCGTGGTGGCCGCCAAGCAGTACGGGCAGGAGGACGTAATTGCCAGGTTGGTGGTGGAGGCGGTGAAGCTGATCATTAACCCCAAGAACCCCACCTCGTTCAATATCGACAACGTTCGTGTGGTCAAGATCATGGGCTCGTCCTTACTGCAGTCGCAAGTGGTCAAGGGTATGGTATTCCCTAGAGAGCCCGAGGGCAGCGTCAAGAGCATGGCGGAAAGGTCCAAGGTGGTGGTGTTTACGTGCCCTATCGACATCTCCACCACTGAGACCAAAGGCACGGTGTTGCTTCACAACGCGCAGGAGATGCTTGACTTTAGCAAGGGCGAAGAGCAGCAGTTGGACCAAATGTGCCAGGAGATCCACAGCTCCGGCGCCAAAGTGGTGGTGGCAGGTGCCAATGTGGGCGAGCTCGCGTTGCACTACCTCAACAAGTATGGCATCTTGGTGTTGCGCGTACCCTCCAAATTTGACATGCGCCGTATCTGCCAGGTGTGCGGCGCCACGCCGTTGCCAAGATTGGGCGCACCCACTCCGGACGAGATGGGCGAGGTTGACATGGTTGAGGCCAAGGAGATTGGCGGTGACAGGGTGACCATCTTTAGACAGAGCGAGTCGATATCGAGAACCGCCACCATTATTGTCAGGGGTGCCACCCAGAACAGCTTAGAGGACATTGAGCGCGCCATCGACGACGGCGTCAACTCTGTCAAGGGTTTGCTCAAGGACAACCGGTTGCTCCCTGGTGCAGGAGCGGTGGAGATCGAGCTAGTCAAGCGCGTCACCGCCTACGGCGAGAGCACGCCTGGGTTGTTGCAACTCGCCATCAAGAGCTTTGCCAAGGCGTTTGAGGTAATCCCCCGCGTGTTGGCCGAAACATCCGGCTTTGACTCGTCCGAGGTGTTGTCGAATCTCCACGCCGCGCATGTGGAAAGCACCAAAAATGATGTCAGTGCCAGCGCCGGTCTCGATATTGACTCTGGCGAGGTGTTTGATGTCACCCAAGCGGGCATCTTTGACTTGTTATCCACTAAAAAATTGGCCATTGAGTTGGCCGTTGAGGCTACAAACACCATCTTGTCCATCGACCAGATCATCATGGCCAAGCGCGCCGGTGGTCCCGTGATGCCCCAGCAGCCTCGCCCGGGCAACTGGGATCAAGAGGATTAAGGCGAGCAATTTTTCTCTCTATGATTTCTTATGTAATAGATTTACCAATCTCAACAAACCTTGTAATCTTGTCCAAGTCCTTGGCGCCGTTGGTTTCGACGCCGCTGCTGACATCGTAGCCGATAATGTTGGCCATACCACGCGTGGACGCCAAGTTATCGGGGGTCAATCCACCAGCAAGGATCGAGCGCGTGAACCCAAGGTCGTTGCTGACAACCTTCCAGTCGATTATTTTGCCCTCGCCGCCCGCCGCCGAGTCCAACAACGGGAGCGCCAACACGCTGTCCCTGCTGAGCTCGCGCGAGTGGGCGTTGAGCATGTGTGTCTCACTGGGAACCACGTACCGCGGGATCAACCCAAAGTCGGCACTCGCAAACTCCAACTTCTGTTCCTGTCCGTGGAGTTGAACAAAATCGAGCCCTAACGCGCGCGCGGTGGTGAAAACCTCGTCGTGGCTCTGGTTCTGGAACACGCCCACGAAGTACGGGCCGTTCTCCATCACCAATGTTGCGACTGCTTGGAAGTATGCCTCGGGCGAATCCACGTGCTTCAAACTTGCCAATTTCTTCTGGAGCTCCTTTGCGCCCAAGCCATTCTTCCTGCTCCGCGCTTCGTGCACGAGCTCGGATATGCGCTTGGCCACGGCGTGGTCAATGGTGCGCGACTTTTGGGGCACACAGATACACCCGAGCATATCGGCGCCGGCCTCAATAGCCTTTGCGGCAGCCTCTTCTGTCTGCAACCCACAAACCTTTACGAGCATGGAGGGCGGAAAATAGTTTTGTACTTGGTGTTTTGTTGATGGCTATGTGGGTTCTTCTATTACTACACCTATTAGTCATTCTCTGCTCTCTCCTTTTGTTCGGCTACTTCTCTTACCTCCCATCTTCCTTGCGGAAAAACTTGCCAATGTTTTTAAAGTTCTCGTTAAATTTGCTGACGTGAGTCTCGCTCGTTAAGGCCAAGTCGCGGAAGTTGCGCTCAAACTGGTTCATCTTTGGCAAGAGCTTGGGTGACTTTATGTCGAGCACGGGCGTGCCCGCGCGCGAGCTGGGTGTGGACGTAAACGCACTGGGGTCCTCGTCCTCGAGGTTCGCGAGCAACGGGCTCGCCGTGATCAAAGACCCGTCGTCAATTGTCAACTGGAGCTTGAAATTGTCCACATACTTATGCTGTGCCGCGCGCTCCACCCGCTTAAGGTTCAACACCTTGACAAAATTGTGGAGCGACTTGTCGCCAATAAGCTCAAAGTAGCTCTCAATGAGGTTCTCCACCGGCAGAACCGGTATCATGAGCAACTTGAGCAACGACTGCAAGTCGTTAATATGCGCGGTCACAAATTTCTGGTACGACTTAGTTACCGTGCCCTCCTTCAGATCATCGAAGTGCGGGTCTGAGTACAGCGGAAACTTTAGCGCTAGCTCCTTGAGCGACGACACGTCCATCAATATCTGCTCGGCGCTGGCGACATTCAACGGGCCGATAAAGCGCAACTGGTTGGCCACCGAAGCCACAAGCTGTTCCACCAACTTGTCACTAAAGTTGCGCACGTAGCTCTCGCGGATCACCAACGGCATCGCCACACGCATATTGTCGGTGGTGGTGCGCCGCAACGCCATCATGTACGACGACACGTCGCCCACCGAGTCCAACAGTTGCCAGTTGGTGTTGACAAACTCGCGCCAGCAGGGAAGGCTGTCGTGCGCGAACTTGGCGAGCAAGCTAGCGATGCTGCGGTTGATCAACAGAAAGTATATTTCCTTCGCCACCTCGAACGACGGCAACCGCGCTGTGTACTTCACTTCAATCACCTGGGCAAACTTGCCCGCCAAATCGTCAATATTACTGACAATGTAGTCGCCCGTGTTGAGCAACATGGTGAGGTACTTAAGTGGCTCGATCCCGGCTTCCACCCGCTGCTGCTGCTGCTCGCCTTCTGGTCGCGGCAACATCGGCAACAACACCCGGTTGTGATACTCGATTAGGTACTTCTGGAAAAGCCGTGCCACGTCCACCAACGTCTCCCCGTTAGTGAGCTTGAGGATCTGCGTGAGTAACTTGTGGAACACCTTGAACAACTCCGGCGACGACACGGCAATGTTGGGCACGCTGTTCACCTTGAGCACTGTGAGGATATCCTTATCGTCATGGAACTCAGGCGGCAACTGCGACGTGGCCAAAAACTCTAGCACCTTGGTGTTGAGCATGCGGTCCTGCTCCTGCACCCACGTCAGCAAGTACGGCTCAAACACCAGCGAGATATTGAACTTAGTCTTCTCAGAGTGGAAGCTCAGGCTGAGGCTCTTTTCAAACTCGAGTGTCGTCATCAAGTTATCGAGCACCGTTTTGGCATTGGTGCGCAAGTGGCTGCTGGCCAAGAGCTGCGACACGTCCTGTTTTGTCAACTTGCAGAATTCCTCAGCCACCCCCTGTGCCACGCTCCACTCGGGCGGGAACACACCATCAAACTTGGTACGTACCTCAGCCAAAACCTTGTTGAAGTAAATGTACCGCCGGCCCAAGTTTTCGAGAGACCCGGCCTCGTCTCCGCTGCTGAAAATAGCGCGTATATCCTTGAGCTGCACGTTGTAGAACCAGCCCATCAACTTGTCCTTGTACTTTGCGTCGATCAACTCCAAAACCTTGCATCCGTGCAACAACTGGCTCTTGTCATCAAACTTGTTGCCCAAGTAGTCCTCAAAGTCGATGAAGATGTCGTCTACCAACTTATTTTGCGTGTGCACCACCATCAAGTTGATCTCGTTGATCTCGTCGATCGCCTTGTATGGCTTGAAGAACGCGAGCAACTCCTTTATCACTCCTAGGAGCAGCACAATCTCGCAGTAGTTGTGGCTGGTGATGGTGTCGCTCAACGCGCTGTTGGTGCTAATCAACATCTGCAACCGCTTCAACACCGTCATCGAGAGCACGAGGTTCTTCTTGTAGCGGTCCAACTTCTGAATCGACCCCGTCATCTGGGCAATCGTCTGCTGAGTTACTGCTGCACGACTTCTCACGTCACGCACAGTGGCGATGAGAGTAGCAATGTCACCGGTCAACGCCATGCCCGATCCGGCGTCGTATTCGCGCACCGCCTGTTGGATCTCCGCGTCCAACTGATGCTTGTACTGCCGCGTGTGGGCCAAGAGCTGCGGCAACTCCGCCAATGCATCGGGAGAGTCAAATATACGGTGGAGGTGTGCCTGTGGATCGTACTGGTACGCGTCCATGGGGGAGTGGTGTGGTGGTGGTATGGTCGTGTTCGTGATGGTGTTTCTGGTTGCTGTTTTTCCGCTCGTTTTGTTTGTCCTTTTTTCTTCTGCTTGGCAAGGATCACCTCAACGTCGCCTGGGCTCAGTCAAGGCCGCTCGGTCAACGAGCCTGTGCCCAATCTCAGGCCGCCATCATGATGAACCGCCTCCCTCATTCCCCTTTATCCTACACGCGCATACTAAACCTTCGCGGCACTTCTCTCTGGCCATCATCGGCTTTATCCCGGTCAAAATGCTCTTACTTCCGATTGCGGAGAGATCCCCACTACGTCACCACGAAACGACGCTGCCATCCGTTTACGGGCTGGGTCGCCCCTTATTGTCACCCCCTCACCTGCATCTGGTTCTGCCTCTGTTTTTGTTTATACTCGTCTGATTTAGACACAGCGAACTGTTTAACCCGTGAACATGTGCTTCCTATTTGAGTATGCTTTGGCATTACCCTTTTAGGAAGTTGGACTGGGAGGATGAGCCTTTTAGCGTGGACGGAGAAAAAAATCTCCATCTTGCCAGGGTATCCACAAGAATACCAGCGAGGCTCGCGTGGGACTGCCCACGGGGAAGCAGCTCAACCAGTGGCAGCGTAGACCTTGTATGGATCACAAGTAGATTCCCTATCATCAACCTCATCAGGTCCTCCCTGGTCCTCCTCGTTTTTCTCTGTTGCACCACGACCCCAGAGACGCCAGCTGCCGGTTTTTGCTAGTGACAGCCAGAACAATGCAAAACAATCTGCGAAAACTGTCTGTCCCTTTTAGGTGCTTTCGCTTGAAGTGCAAGCCTGTTTTGCGTTTGTATAAAAATCAAAACTCTCCCCCCATCCCTCACACCCCTGTTTTCCATCACAAGTACTTTCAAAAAAACAAGAGACACACCAGACCATCATATAGACATATCTCCCTGAAGTCTACCTCGTCACCCCGACCTTCCTCCTTCCTATCTCCCCTTTGCCCTTCCTCCTTAGCTCTCCTTGTCATCCCCCCTCCCTCTGTGCATCAGCCGTTTCCCGAAAACCAGCAAAGTGGAGAACGAATCTACTCATAAGAAAGACAAAAACGAGCCAAGACAAGAAAAAATTAACACCGTGTAATTGTCCACAACCCACAACCCACCACCACTGTAACCACCGTCACCGTCTCTATCAAATCCCGCAGCGAGAAGTTTACTCCCTAGATTTTCCCCTTCCCGTATGGCGCGCTTCAAGTTTGGTTTAAAAAAGAAACACCACGCCGAAGACACATCCGCCGACACCACCCTCTCGTCTTCCTCCTCCACCGACTCCAAGAAGAAGGCGTCCAAGACATTATCATCCGCACACTCCCCACCCATCCACGGAATCCTTGCTACACCGCCGCCCGAGCAGTACCACCAGCAAGCCAGCTCGCGCACCATGCCCTCCATCGTTGAGCCCCCCACTGCCGTTGGCGGCTCGCCCGTGGCGTACAAGTCACGTCCTGCACCCAATGTACACATGAACAACCCCTGGAACCGATTCAAGTTGTTTGACTCGCCATTCCCCCGCTACCGCCACGCCGCCGCCACCATCAGTAGCGACAAGAACGAGATCTTCCTCATGGGTGGCTTGAAGGAGGGGTCCGTGTTTGGTGACACCTGGAAGGTGTTTCCGCACGAGAATGACGATGGCGAGATTATCGATTTTGCTGCCGAGAGCATCGAGGTGGTCAACCACAACAACCCGCCTGCGCGCGTAGGTCACGCGGCCGTGTTGTGCGGCAATGCCTTCATCATCTACGGCGGCGATACTGTTGAGTCGGACGAGATGGGCTTTCCTGACAACAACTTTTACTTGTTCAACATCAACAACCACAAGTACACTATCCCGGGCCACATCTTGAACAAGCCCAATGGCCGGTACGGCCACACAATTGGTGTGGTGTCGCTTAACAACGTGTCGTCGCGGCTCTACCTCGTGGGCGGCCAGTTGGAGAATGACGTGTTTGACGATATGTACTACTTTGAGTTGAACTCGTTCAAGTCGCCCAAGGCATCGTGGCTGTTGGTGGAGCCCTTGAACGGGCACAAGCCACCACCCTTGACCAACCACTCCATGTCCGTGTACAAAAACAAGATCTTTGTCTTCGGCGGCGTATATAACAACGAAAAGGTGTCGAACGACCTTTGGATGTTTGAGCCCGAGACCGATAAGTGGACCAAAGTCGACACCACGGGCACAGTACCCTTGCCCGTGAACGAGCATTCGGCGTGTGTGGCCAACGACAAGTTGCTCATCTATGGGGGCAACGATTTCACCGGTGTTATCTATAACACGTTGTACGCGTTAGACTTGCGCACGCTCGTGTGGTCCAAGTTGGAAGAAGAGGCCGAGATCAATGGCCCTGGCCCCCGCTGCGGCCACTCGATGACGTTCTTGCCTAAGTTCAACAAGGTCATCATCATGGGCGGCGACAAGAACGACTATGTCAACGCAGACCCCAGCAACTTTGACACCTACGAGACCCTTGACGGGCCCGAAACAGGCACCATGATCTATGAGTTGGACATGAATGTCATTGACCATTTCTTGACCGGTCCTGGAACTCAGGTCGCCGAGGGCAGTTCCAATGCGCATGGTTTGTCCGTGATTGAGCCCTCGCCCAGAAGAGGCAAAAAGGTGGCGGCGTCAGCGAGACAGGACGATAGCATCGGCGGCGGCGCGTATGGGTCGCATGCCAGAAGCTTCTCGGCTGGCCCTGAAGACTACACCACGCCCCGAGCGTCGCCACCACCCGAACGTGAAACCGTGCCCGATCACGTGGAGGAGACTACTCTGCACCACAATGAGTTTGTGGAGGTGGAGGTGCCTTCAACCACCATCTCCCAGTTTGGCCCTGACGAGGACTTGGACAGCCCCTTTGAGGCACACCGCGGGTTTGGCCACGACGAGTCAGCGCCACAAGAGCCTGTTGGCAACAGTTCTGCCGTCGCCTTGGGCAATGGATACCAAGAAAAGGACTGGGTCACGGCTGATGACAACGACTTGAACGACAATGGGCGTGACAATGGTTATGACAATGAACACGACTTGCACAAGGATCAAGAAGTGGAGCCGGAAACCCAGCTGTACGGCTACGGCAGTAAGTACGGGAGCCGTGGGTACGGCTATGGGCACGAAGAAGAAGACCGGGATGCTACCCCTCCCGTGGAAGAGCCTGTTAGGCGAAGATCGCTCGACCCTCTTGCCTACCGCCAGCGCGATGCAGACTTGTACCTGAACGACCATCCTGACCCCGAACCTGCCTACACAAGTCTGCGCACGTTGTCGCCAGCAATCGGTGGTACCGTAGGTGCAGCCACATTGGCTGGCCTCGTTGCCGGCACCGGTGCCAGTTCCGCCACCAGAAGCAGGGACAATGTTAGGGAAAGAGACAATGTCAGAGAAAGAGACATTGATGAGCCCCTGGCCTCCAGAAACGTGACCCGCGATGACAGCAAGGTGAAGCGCATCATCAGTGAGCTCACGAACGAGTTGACACAGTTAAAGCAGTCGACCAAGGAGCAGATGCAAAAGGCCACGGAAAAGATCGAGTCGCTCGAGCACCAGAACTCGCTGTTGCAGCAGTCACAGAAGAAGGACGTGGAGAGTTACGAATGCCAGCTCCGCGAGAAGGATGCGTTGATCAACGAATTGAAGGGTACCATCGACCCCAGCGCATTCAACCCCGACTTGCCCTCCAATACCAAAATTTCCGAGTTGAACCGGTACAAGTTGGAGCGGTTGGAATTGAAAAACAAGTTGCTCTATTTGCAGCAGGAGAACTCCAAATTGACGGACCAGTTTGCCGAGTTTGAACCATTTATGAACAACCAGATTGGCGACTTGGACAAGTTCCAGAAGGTGATCAAGATGCAGGAGGAGCAGATTGACAAGTTGTCAGTGCAGGTCAGAGACCAGGAATCGTTGCATAGAGAGATTACCGACTGGAAGAGCAAG
Source organism: Zhuliangozyma boniae (assembly GCA_002094185.1). Classification (NCBI taxonomy): domain Eukaryota; kingdom Fungi; phylum Ascomycota; class Pichiomycetes; order Serinales; family Debaryomycetaceae; genus Zhuliangozyma; species Zhuliangozyma boniae. The sequence continues at coordinate 18,851 of MXQC01000038.1, forward strand.
TTTGAGAGCTTGTCGCTCGAGTTTGACAACTACAAGGCCATCCACCATGAAGATGAGTTGCCTGAGGCCGAGTTTGAAGGGGGTGACGTTAGCGATAACCGCTCTATCTTGTCGACAGTGCGGTCAAAGCGAGACATTTCGTCCCAGTTGGAAAACTTGGTGTCGTTGTGGAACGTGAAGCACCCTCAGACGCGTGATGTCACTCCCCCCGCCACCCCGGAGAACAACCCCGTTGTTGCCAAATTGCAGCAGCAGGTTGACGACTTGCTTCGCGTAGGCAAGCAGAATGAGGAGGCCACCACGGTTGAACTTGCCGGACTTAGACAAGAGTTGGACCAGAAGATGGCGAGCCTCGCCGAGCTCGAGAAAAAGTACCAGGAATCGTTGCAGTCAGTGAACAACACCAGCAAGGCATTGAAGCTCAACCAGGATGAGTTTAACAGCCAGCGCACGCTCGTGGACAAACTCCTCAAGGAAAACAACGAGCTAAAGTTGTTCAAGCGTGCCAGCGCCAAGCGCGTGGGCTCGCGCGACGGCACGCCCGTGGTGAACGACTATGCCACCAACGGCGCCGAAGATGAAGTCGAGGATGATGCCGATGTGATTTCGAATGCGCACTACAACATGAAGATCAAGGACTTGGAGGCGGACTTGTACATCTTGAAGCAGGAGAGGGACCAGTTGAAGGACAATGTCACGTCATTGCAGAAGCAGCTCTACTTGGCGCAGAACAGTTGATTTGCGTATACGAATATACAATCGTTTGCTTTTCTATATATGCCTGTAAGCTGCAGGAGGTTGCACAGTACTTTTACCTACCAGGATATCACGATTGGGACGCGTTGCCGCCAGCATTTTCCTGGGGCAAGATCAAGCGGTCTTTGCTCACAGACATGTAGTTAGGAACGGCGTCCACGGGCTGGTGGTACAAGTCGTCATCAGCTCCATCGTCATCGTCGTAGATGCCATGGCTGGCAAGACCGCCATTACCATTGTCATTACTGTTGATGTTGCTGCCATTGTTGGTAGCAAGCTGGTCCTGTCCTGTTGTGTCTGTGTTCTGATAGGAAAAAAAGGTAAACTGCTGCGCCGTAGGCACGGTGGGCGGCCGGTCGAGGCTCGAGGTGGGCGTGGGTTGTTGAAATACATTGCTGCTGGTGATATTGCTGCTGTTGCTGTTATCCCGCACGCCCATATCCTCCTCGGGCAACTCGACCTCATCGAAATCGTCCGGGGGTGCCGAAGGAAGAAGACTATTTTCATGCACACGCATGCGCTCCTTCTCACTCATTTCTGTCTGACCCGCAAGATTGGCGGCAAACTCAGTAGGTACATCGTTATAGTGCGGAACCGCATTCTCAAAGTACGGCGGCGTAGAAAAGTTGTTCATCGCCTCCGCCTCGGGAATCGAGTTAATATATGGCGAACGCTGCGGGGCCACGCTGGCCAAGGGGGTGGTCACTGTAGGCCCTTGCTGTGTCTGTAGAGGCTGCGCATGTTGTTGCTGCGATTGCTCGTGTGGCATGTTCGGTAAGGGCGATTCCGCGATGGAGGAAGCGGTAATGGCCGTGGTCGCCAATGGCGACGATGCCGGCTGGATGTGTGGGTGTCCCAGAACCAGCATCAGCGCTTGCGCCTGTGCCTGCGTCTGCACCTGCGCCTGCATCTGGGTTGGCGTCTGCACCTGAGTCTGGGTTGGTGCTGGTATTTGGGGCAGTCCAACTGCATGCGTGGGTGAGATGTGGTGGTTAGAAAACAGCGACGATGACCGCCTCGACATTGCCACGTCGCTTTGCGGTATTTCCTCGTCCACCTTGGACCTATGCGTCCCGATAAAGATCTCTGTTGTCAATTGGAGGAACTTCTTGGACCGCTTATACTTGTCGGTGTTGATAAACCCCACGCGCTCCTTCTGGTGCTGTGCCGACGACACCTGCGAGTTGAACATCAGCTTGAAACTGTCGATATTGGTGGGCCCATTGGTCCCGGCATTGGCAGCACCCGAGCCACCAGCGCCACCACCACTGCTATCGGGCGAGTGGTGGTCGCTCACCTCCGAGTCCAACACTACCGATTTGCCCGAAAGGTTGATGAGCACCTCGACAAAGTACTGGAACGACACCAACGGACACCCCGAAATTGTGGGAAATGCATCGGCAGGTACCCTAATACTCGAGTTAATTTCCGACTGGAAGGTGACGGGGTCCACGTACAACGGGAGCACTGTCTGCTGCAAATCCTTGCGGAAAGACTCCACTACGCCGTCGGGCCCGTTGTCCATACGGCACACGCGCACAAACGTGATGATAATGCCATTCAAGTCCTGAATCTTCTTCAAGTGGCTGATGGCCAATTTGATCGGAATCAACTCGCCGCGGAGGTACCCACGCTGCGGCACCTCTAAGATGACCTTGATGGTCTGCGGCTTGAGAAACGACGGGTGGTGCATATCGTCGTCGTGTGGTAAATGCAGCAGTGGTTGCTGCTGTATGGGGTTCTGTGACAGCTGCACCTGCAGCTGTTGTAGCTGTGTTTGTTGAAGCTGCAGTAGCTGCAGTAACTGTGGTTGCTGCTGATGCAGCTGGTGCAGCTGGTGCGATGACAGATCAAGCGAGTTTTCCGAGTTGTTTGAGGAAAAGGTGGCAAACGTGTTGAGGGTATTTATCGTCGACGTGGACGACTGGGTGCGCGAAAGTTTCTTATTTTGCCAGCGTGGGTCCTTTAGGATAAGTCGTTTAGGTTTGGGCCGCGGGAGCGTGGACACGTCGATGGGGTTCACCAAGTTGATGGCGCGCTCGGAGGTGTATGTGGGGTTGTGAAGCACCTTCTTCTTGGTGTGGCTGTTCAAGTCGACAGGTGGGGTCGACGGCGACGCCACCGTGTAAGAGGACGAGTTGCCGATGGATGCCTTGAGCAAGTAGTTGATGGAGCCCTTGCCGAAATCGATGGAGGTGAAGATGCGCTTGTTGGGGAGCTTGACGATGAAGGGGAAGACGTGCTCGCCCTTGAGGAGCCCGTTGGTAAAGTCCTCCCTCTCTGGTCGTTGTTGTTGTTGTTGTTGTTGTTGTTGTTGTTGTTGTTGTTGTAATGGCATTTGCTCTTCCTCATTGCCGTAGATTTTTATCGTGTGGTCAAAGAGCGAGTGCTTGACAGGCCTTAGCTTTGAGTGTGACGAGGCATTGATCTTGACGTAGCCGATGAGGGAGAGGGTGATGACAATGTTGGCCAAGTTCTTCTTGGTAACGAGGATAACTTGGCCCAGTATCTCGTCGCCTGGAAGCCACACGCGGTGCGGGTTGTCGAGCTGGATGTAGAAGTCGTCGACGGCGTGAAACTCGAGCCTGAAGCTGGAGCCAAAGGTGTTGAGCCCGTTGTCGGTGAAGAGCTTGTTGGGAGTAGGTAGGATCTTGGACACTGCTCGTCTCATAGGGGATGTCTGTTTATTTCCTTGGCGGGTGGATCTCTGGTCTTGACGCGGTATTGTGGCTTATATTCCCATGGACACCAGGAGGAAGGATGTGAGGTTCAGGTATTAGGTATTAGGTATGAGGTATGAGGTATGAGGTATGAGGTATGAGGTAAGGTAAGTGGTATATGCCGTTGTTGTTTGTGCAAAGTCTTGGAAAAGAAGCTTTTCTGGGAGGGGGTTGGTTTTCGAAGGTGAAGGAAAAAAGCGAACAGCCAAGGCGCTCAGGTTGGTTGGTTGGGGGCGTAGGTGGGGTAGAGGGTAGGAGAGTGGTGATAAGGTGGTGGCTATGTTATGGGGTGTACTATGATTCACGAAAAGTGTGGTAGTGGTGGTGGTAAGTAAATGTTGTTGTGATTGATAGTGGAGTGTGCGGGAAAGGGACTGGGTGGGTCTGGTGTGTGTGTGTGCGAATTTTGTGGGTGGAGCGGGAACGGGGGAGGCAGCCAGACAGCCGAAAAGAGACAATGTGAGCAGTCACATTTCAAGAGAGACCAAAAAGAAATAAAAAAATAAAAAAATAGGAGAGTTGGCCAATTCCTCTTCTGAGCCTCTTTCAAGCAGAACAAAGTCTGCCTCTACCAGCAGTGGCTACTAACACTCTCTCCTCTTTCTCCCTCACCTCTCTAATTTTCTTCCGCCTTAAACATGTGGAGAGAGGCTTACCATCAACAGAGGCTTACCATCAACAGAGGCTTACCGCCCAGCTACAACAACCTTACTTTTGTTGAGCCTACCATGTGCTTTTGCTTTCTGCTTTCTGCCTTTTTTGCCTCTCTCTCTGTCTTTCTTACTTCTCCCCACTGCGTCATTTATCTGCCCATATTGTGATGTGTGTATTTGCGTAAAAATGGAAAATCAACTGGTGCCATACTTCACCCTACTGAGGAGTACACACGTGACCACTCAGGGCTTCTCTGCTGTCATTTTAAACACCACCCATTCCCCAACGCGGGGAGGAGAACAAGAATGCGGGTAGAAACTGTGGCGGCACGCAATGCACGTGTCTATGCCGGGACTCTCTTTCTAATGGTACACATGCTACTGTAACTGGAACTGGAACTGGGACTGGAGGGAAGGCATGCCCAGGAGAGATCTGAGGTCTGGGCAGATTCACCTTCCTTCTCTCCCTTCTCTCTACACTTCTTCTCCCTACACTCCTTTCCATCGCCTCTGTTTTCCCTCCCAACCAGACTTTTTTCCTTTTCCCTTTTCTTTTCCTTTCTCTTTTCCTTCTTTTCTGTAACATGGAAAAGCTTAACCGCCAGGTAGGTCGACAAGGCTTTGCTGAAACTCGTAGTGGCTTCTCCGTGATCTCTCTTTCTCTCCTTGTTCTCCTTGTTCTCCTCATTCCCTTATTCTCTTATCCTCTGAAGCTCACCTTGTATATCTTCCACCACCTTCCACCATCACTTCCTTTCCCTTCCCTTCTCATTTCCGCCTTCCCCTTAGCCCACCTTCTTTGTCTTTCTCTCTCATCCTGGATTCAAACATGGTGTACCCTCACCCGCATTCCTCGTAAATGCAGAAGACGCAGGATTTTCTCGTCGTGTTGTTCTCGGCACTCCCGATCAATGCCAATCATTCTTTTTGGCACCTTGTTTGCTCTCCCTTTCTCTGTTACCCTCTCTCCCTCTCTGTTTATATTTTTCTGGGCCCGCATCCGGCCCTATTGTTTTCTGATCCAGCCTGAGCACAAAACTCTTCGGGATCGCGCGGTCGGCTTTTGTGACCCCAGCAGGCACCCTACTGTGCCGGTGTCACAAGGTAGGAGTATTCGCGGTGAAGCCAACCCCCAGGACCAATCCCAGTAGGTGGCAGATCCGGTAAAGACACGTGTCTAGTCTCGTCAATAGTGAAAACCTCTCATCCATGATCCCACGTACCGAGAAAGTAAGTACTCGGAACCTAATCCTTTCCTGTATTCTCGATACTTCTCAATAGACCTTAAATTGGGAAGTCCTCTTCCCCTAGATACTTTTATCATCTGTTACACCCATACCAGTCCGGGAACTCGCATAGCCCCGTGTTTGTGCTCAGAGGAAAAGTAGTGTACAAATGTCGCAAACACTGAACTTGCGACTTTCGTGTCGATATAAAGTGTTTCTGTGACAGGTCCTTGTAAACACTGCTCCTACTTCTGCTCCTCCGTCGTGTTTTCCCACTCACATATTCTCTCTGAGATAACCCCATTCTTATGCGAGTCTATACATCTTTCCTTTAGAATTCTTTTTTTTCTTTTCCCTTCTCCTCTACATAATTTTCTGTCCACTTTTGGGCCAAATTTGGAATAAACCTGGCGATATCAGGTGCTGTAAGCTGGATTTTGCTGTTGCCGCCTCTCCACACACCCTTGACTAGTGGGGGACATTGCGCGTTCTGCATGAACACACAGAAAGGCACAGAGAGTCCACACAAACATCCAGGGAACATACCACTCAGGACTATTGAAAAATAACTTTAGCTGATAAAAAGTAAACAAACTAAATCCATGCAAAAGAAAGAAAGAAAGAGGGATGCAGCAAAGAAACTGAGCCCGCCAAATCTAGTCAAAGGTTCTCTTGGTGCCCTTGAACTCAAACGTCTTGTTGGATCTGGGGGTGGGTGTGTTTGACCGCGAGCGGTCGCTGTACCCGCCGCTGTTGCCGCCGCGGCCGAAGCCACCACGGCCACCACCTCTGCCAAAACTGCCGCCACGGTTGCTGCCACTGTTGTTGTTGTCTCTGGGTGTGGAAAAGTCCAACCGAATGGGTCTGTTGTCAATGTACTCTCCGTTCAACGCCTCCAATGCCGCCTTGGCCTCGTCAATGGACGAAAACTGGACGTACCCGAACCCCTTGGGCTGCTGCGTATCAGGGTGCGTGGGGATTCTGCACGACACAACACTGCCGTACTCTCCGAAAGTGCTAAACAAACTGTCACGATCGGTGTTGAACGACAAGTTGCCAATAAACAACGTGTCCGATGGCGCGCTGGGGGTGTCGCCGTACTGCTTGGCCCGGTCCTGGGGAGCCTTGCTGGCATGGGGCTTGCCTGTGGACATGTCCAAATTTATGGGTCTGCCGTCAATCTCTTTGCCCTGCATCTCCTGCAACGCCTTCTCGGCAGCGGACTTGGACTCAAAGTCGACGTAACCATAGCCCCTGGATCTGCCAGTCTCTCTCTCCATCATGACGCGGGCGCCAATGACACCACCAAGGTGCTCAAACTCTCTTTTTAACCAGTCATCGTCAATGTTCCATGACAATCTGCCAGCAAATAAGGTAGCAGGCTCCTCCTCAACCTTGACCTTCTTGGAAACAGGCTCCTCAGACGACTCCTCTTCATCGTCATCTTCAACCTCAGCCTTGCGTTTGACGGCTGGAGTTTCCTCTGCAGTCTCAGAGTCGCTGTCAGAGTCGCTGTCAGAGTCACTGTCAGAGTCACTGTCAGAGTCGCTGTCAGAGTCACTGTCAGAGTCACTGTCAGAGTCGCCCTCCTCTTCTTCCTTCTTCTCAACTTTCTTTTCCTTCTCCTCGTCGTCAGACTCAGACTCAGACTCAGACTCGGAAGACTCAGACTCGCTCGAGGACTCGTCCTCAGACTCTTCCTTCTTCTCACCTTTCTTCTCCTTTACCACCTCCTTCTCATCCTCACTCTCAGAGCCGCTTGAGGACTCATCGCTTGAGGACTCATCGCTGGAGCTCGATTCTGAGTCTGATTCCGACTCCGACTCACTGCTCGAGCTGTCTTCATCCTCGCTGGAGCTGGATTCAGACGACGAGGAAGACTCCTCGACCTTCTTCTTCTTCTCCTCCTCTTCTACCTTCTTCACTTGCTTCTTGACCTTCTTTTCGACCTTAGATGCCTTAGCCATTATGCGATGTGTCTATATATACTGTGCTTGGTGTAGTAGCAATGAGAAAGAACAATAAATAACAATCTTTCATATTCTCTCGTTTTTCTTTTTTTACTCTCACGAGATGAGATGGTGGAAATTTTTTCAGAAACAATACGGAACATATAGGTTTGGGATATTTCCTGTTTAGGAAGTCTATAGAACAACATTGATTTTTCAAACGGTATTCCCTCCTATGGGAGAAGAAGACGCGTAACTATGTCATCTTGTCAGTTCTAGTCCTTCCATAGATCCTGAAGAGTTCATCTCATCCGTTGGGGCATTTTCCTAACCCTGCTGCTTGCAAAAGCGGGGAGTGGTGTGTTTTCCCCCTTTGTGGACGCTCCGGCAAACGGCCCGGTGAGACTGAAAAAAGAGCACACCACGACATGCTGACCATTTTTCACACCACCATTTGTCGGATCCTGTCAAAAATTGTACCCTCTTCTTTCTTTCTTCTTATTTACTACATTACATTCCCCTCCTCTCCCTGGTATAGCATGTTTTCCATGAGCAAGCACTTTGTGAGATCCGTTTCTAGGATACCTCCTGTGAAGCTCCAGTATAAAAACATGTTGAAGGACCCCTCGCGCAAATACCCGGCACCCAAGCAGGTCAAGTTGGCAAACAGAACATGGCCCACCAAGGTCATCACCAAGGCACCCCGATGGCTCTCTACAGACTTGCGCGATGGCAACCAGTCCTTACCCGACCCCATGAGTGTGGCCGAGAAGAAAGAGTACTTTCACAAGTTGGTTGACATTGGGTTCAAGGAGATTGAGGTATCGTTCCCCTCAGCGTCGCAGACGGACTTTGACTTCACGAGATATGCTGTGGAAAATGCCCCCGAGGATGTCACCATCCAGGTTTTGACCCAGTCGCGTGAACCCTTGGTGCGCCGCACGGTCGAGTCTGTGCGCGGCGCCAAGCGTGCCACCATCCACACTTACTTGGCCACCTCGGATGTGTTCCGCGAAGTAGTGTTCGGCATGTCCAAGGAAGACGCCATTGCAAAGGCCGTAGAGACCACCAAGTTGGTGCGGTCCTTGACCAAGGACGACTCGGCCATGCAGGACACCGAATGGAACTTGGAGTTTTCACCTGAGTGCTTTTCGGACACTCCCGTCGAATTTGCCGTGGAGATATGCGAGGCCGTGAAGCGGGCATGGGAGCCCACGGCTGACAAGCCCATGATATTTAACCTTCCGGCTACCGTGGAAGTGGCGGGGCCCAACGTGTACGCCGACCAGATTGAGTACTTTTGCCAGCACATCACAGAGCGCGAAAAAGTGGTTGTGTCTTTGCACTGCCACAACGACCGCGGATGCGGCGTCGCCGCCACCGAGTTGGGCCTTTTGGCAGGGGCTGACCGTGTTGAGGGATGCGTGTTTGGCAATGGCGAGCGCACGGGCAATGTTGATCTCGTTACGGTGGCATTGAACATGTACACCCAAGGCGTGGCTCCCGGGCTCGACTTTTCCGACATTGAGAGCGTGATTGACGTGAGCGAGCGGTGCAACAAGATCCAGGTGCATCCCAGATCGCCCTATGGCGGGTCGCTCGTGGTGTGTGCATTCAGCGGGTCGCATCAGGACGCCATCAAGAAGGGCTTTGCCAAGGCCGAAGAGCGCAAGCTCAAGGGTGACAAGAGGTGGACAATCCCCTACTTGCCCTTAGACCCCCAGGATATTGGTCGCACCTACGAGGCGGTGATTCGGGTTAACTCGCAGTCGGGAAAGGGTGGCGTCGCGTGGGTCATTCTCAGGTCACTCGGCTTGGACTTGCCACGCCACTTGCAGGTGGCGTTCTCGGGCTTGGTCCAGACCCAGGCCGACGCGCTTGGCCGCGAGTTGAAGACAGAGGAGATCGTGGATGTGTTCAACAAGGAGTATAGTGTGGAGGCGCCCTTGGCGATCCAGGACTTTGAAATCAGCAAGTCCAAGGATAATAACCGGACCATCTATGCAGTGTTGTCCACCATCAAAGGCGAGCGGGTTGCTATCACCGGCGAGGGCAATGGTCCCATCTCGGCGTTTGTCGATGCCATCAAGAACAAATTCGGTGTGTTGCTCGAGGTAATGAACTACTCCGAGCATGCCTTGGGCAGCGGGTCCGACAGCAAAGCCGCCACCTACGTGCAGTTATCGTTTGTCAATGGCAGTGGCAATAAGGTGACCAAATGGGGCGTGGGCATCGACCACGACGTGTCACAGGCGTCGATGAACGCCATCCTCTCAGTGGTTAACGCGTTGGTTCAGTCTAAGGAGATTACTGTATAGGAATAAGGCGAGCAGTAAGGAAATGATGAAGTATAGAGTAGTATGTTGTTAATGCCGTCCTTTTTTTGCAACATTGGCAAGGGCCAGAGTGAACGCAAGTCATGGTGGATTACGTTAGGGTTGTAGCCCTAATCATCTCTTCACGTGAATTCCTGCATGTTCATTTTATTTTTCTGGCGCTACCTCCTCCTCAGTTTTTGCACATTGCCATCTCGCTGTTTTGCAGGTTGTGTTTTTCTCGCATGCTGCGCATAGTCAACTGGTGGCTACTAAAATTTTTTCAGGCCACCCTTCTTTCACAATTTTACTTCATCAGCACCAGTACACAATGTCCACTTTCCAACCAGTTGTTGTTATTGATGGCAAGGGCCACTTGTTGGGTCGTTTGGCCTCCATCATCTCCAAGCAGATCTTGAACGGCCAGCAGGTTGTTGTCGTCAGATGCGAAGCCTTGAACATCTCTGGCGAGTTCTTCAGAAACAAGTTGAAGTACCACGACTACTTGAGAAAGTCCACGAGATACAACAAGAAGAGAGGTCCATTTCACTTCAGAGCCCCATCCAGAATCTTGTACAAGGCCATCAGAGGTATGATCCCTCACAAGACTGCGAGAGGCAAGGCTGCTTTGGAAAGATTGAAGGTTTTTGAGGGTGTTCCACCCCCATACGACAAGAAGAAGAGAGTCGTTGTTCCACAGGCCTTGAGAGTCTTGAGATTGAAGCCCGGTAGAAAGTACACCACCGTCGGCAAGTTGTCCGCCTCTGTCGGCTGGAAGTATGAGTCTGTGGTTGACAAGTTGGAAGAGAAGAGAAAATTGCAATCCGCCGAGTATTACGCCAAGAAGAAGGCTTTGACCAAGAAGTTGAACGCTGCCAAGACCGCCACTGCTGAGTCTGAGGCTGCTAAGAAATTGGCTGAGTTTGGTTACTAAGGGAAGCGGCGCGCTTGCAATTTAGTGGTGCACCCCTCTGTTTTATGTAACGATCTGTATTTTACATCCCCCCACACACGACCCATATCCCACGGTCCACACACCACACTACCGGACCCATCTTGTCTAGCGGCATAACCACCAATATACATACATAATTTGTGAACCGATTATTTTGTGTTCTATACTATCCACAGTGCTCTCTGATTCGTAGGGTCGCATTTTATTAGGCGGCTATTTTAAACAACTTTTTGAGCGAAGTTTTTATTTTCGTGTACGCAACAGGCGGTTTCATCACAGATGTGGAGGGAGTCGTGCTGTTTGTGTTCACACTCGTGTTGGCTCTTGTGTTTGCATTGTTGCTGTTGCTGTTATTGCTATTGCCCTTCCCATTGCTCTTATTCCTGGTGAGCCGTTTTATCAACGCGTCGGCGTAGGTGGTGCTCCCTGTAGACTTGTCGACAAACGTGGCCTGTCGTGACAAGAACGTTCCCACGTCAAAGTCCTGTAGCGACTTTAAGCTGTCGGACTTGATGCTGAGGAGGAAGTTGGGGTAGTTGTGGATACGCAACTCGTGCAAGGTGGTGGAAGTCTCTGTTCTTGTGTCTGTGCCCACCATGGCACCGCATGCCAACAGGAAACGGTACGCCCTGCCCAAGTGAATCACCTGGAGCTGGTCGATGAGGAAGCGTTGATGGAAGAGGGTGCTTTGGTGGTAGAACAAGTATAATAACAAGTGGTTCACCGTTAGGGAGTCCACAGGCATGCGCGCGTGCACGTTGATAAGGCTGCGAATGGACGAAAGCTTGATGTTTATGTCGTGGTGGTTGTGCACCACGACAATCTCCCGGTCTTGCTCCTGCTCCTGCTCGCTACTAGAAGTTTCGTGTTCCTGCTGCACTGTGAGTCTCTTCTGGAGATAGTTGAGCATCAACTCCTGATTGAATTTCGGCGTGAGGCTGCTGAGTGTGAGACACGACTCACAGGGGGACAATAGGGGGACCGACACGGACATTTGGGAAGTGTGTGATGCAATCTGTAGTTGCTAGTGGCTTTGAAGGAGAAGGAAAAGGGTAGAAGGAGGAGATATACAGAGTAGTTTATAGCATGAGATCGAACAGAGGTGAAGAGTCCCAGAGAGAGGGAGATAGGGGCCAGCGCCTATTCATCATGTGGACGTAAGTTAAGCTTTTGTGGACCCACAGTTTTGGGGTGAGTGGGGAGGAGGGGGGTGCACATCCGCACAGTAGGGGAAAAATTTTCCTACCCGCCTGCCTGCAGTATGCCTCCCTGCCTTCTCTCTGTGTGGTGGAGGCGGCTGCATACCTCTCTGGGGGAAAGTGGGGAGTATCTGGGCACTTTCTGTCCGCACAGTGCTTTTGTGTAACTGGATTTTGTATTGTCTGGTGGGTGAAAGAGAGAGAGAAGCATCATGTGGGAAATCCGAATCGGGTGATCTTCTACCCGAGAGAGAGCGCGACGGGGCAGAGAAGATGACCCAATACGATTTTCTTAGTGAGCAGTGCTGTTCGTATCTGGTGTCTTTTGCCCTTGTTACTCCACCTCGCCCCCCACTGTTTCCTTTTTCTTATGAGCCCCTATTTTCTTCTTTCCCCCTATTCCTTAGTAATGGTTATGTTGCCATTTGTGGTAAAAAACAAAGCCGGTCCCCCCACCAGAAAAAAAGGACAGTGGGGGGAGGGAGGAAAAAAGAGAGAGAGACCCAACAGCAAACAGAAAGAGAAAAAACACAAAAAGGGAAATATTCAATTATTCCGGCACCACCAAATGGCGCCGTACAGATTAGATTCACAAAATCAGCACCTCGTGCGATCCTATTGGCTGGGGGATGCAAACATGGTGTCCGGACTTTTCTTTGGCTATGCTATGCCTTTCTTTTGCTGCCTTTTTCCGCCACCTTGGAGGTATTGCTGCACGCAGGTGTCGGCACAATAGAGTGACCCCGTCTCTCTTTTCGAGACAAGCTTTTTTGCCTCCTTTTCTTGCTGTTGGGATGTCTCTCCGCGTCATATAACAACCACGTCATCACACATGATCTCGATAAAGTGCACTCGTTTCCAGTCAAGCAAGTACACATCACCCTCCTCCTCCCCAAGCCACTTGAACAACTGTACCGCGCGGTAGTGCGCCGTATCATCATTGGTCATGTACTGCAGAATACACTCAATTACCACTGCACGATGGTTGTCGTCACGAGCAGCGGCAATAGCCCCCACCACCGCTTTCAAGTCGGTGGCTATTTCATAGTTGATCTTGTCGGCGTGCACCTGCGGTACTGTGAGCAAGATACTCGGCGACGTAGCGTTTATATAGGTAACCTCTGTTCCCTGGAGTCGCTGGAGCACCTGAGCCACCGCCTGCTGGAGATTGCCCTGGCTCGTGGAGACATAGCTGATCATGGAGGTGTTGAGCAACAATGTATTTTCCGATGAGCTTAGTGGTGTGCTTTTTTTCCTTCACTTGCAATTTCAGCTCCAGTTCCCCTCCCCGTTACAGTGTTCTGATTCATCTTACATATTCTGGTACACAATCGCCTTTACGCGAGATATTAATAAAAGCATGCAATTGTCCCCTTCAGAGACACTCCCCCTTACTCCTTGTCAACAACCACAACGTCCTCTTCCTCGTCTTCCTCCTTTTCAGTCTTTTCCTCGGTCTTTTCCTTCTTACCAAGAAGCATGTCCAACTCGCTCTTGGTGCTCTCAATGGGCCCCCTTCTTGCCTTGACCAACTGCTTAATCTTGCTGTCGCTGGTCAACAACCCGTACCGTCTGTACTGCTTGATCAAGTCTGTCAACTGGGTGCCCTCCTTGTTCTCCGCCGCGGCAGAAAACACATAGCCCAACTGGGCAAAGTACTCGTAGTTCAAGGTGAACTTAAAACCGGGCTCCTCGCTGCGCGCTAACATCTGCTTCATGGTCGTCAACTGGTTCTCCTTGGTTAAAGGGGTGCTGTACCCTTCGCCGGGACCCAAAGCCACGCCCAAGTGGCGCAAGGTGTCAAAGAGCCCCGCGCGGTGCGCCTGCACCATTCCCCCTGCCTCCTGTGTGCGCGTCTCGCGGTAGTACTCCTTATACTCATCCACAGTCGCACGTCTTGTGCCCGTCCACCCAATCTCAATCAACTGCTCCTTGGACACGTCCAACTTGACGCCCCTGTTGCCAAAGCGAAACAAGACGATGGGGTTGAACGCGCCCGTGTACAAAAATCCAAAGAGAAACGCCACCTTGATAAGATGGAAACTGAAAAATACAAGCTGTGGTGCAAGGCCCACAGGCTCGTAGAGGTCCTGGAGCAACATATCACCAAACTCGGGTTTGCCAAAATAAGTGGCAATCCACGCCAACAACTTGGTCATCTGGTTGGTGAGGCAGATGCCCGGGGTAGGGCTAACGAAATCGGGCAAGTCAGTGTAGAGCCACACAAGTATGGCCGTGACAAACGAGTAAAAGCCAAAGTCGTTGTGCTCCCAGATGGGGATCAACAACTGGCCGGGCCACACATGCTCGTTCACCAACGCATTGGTGTCCCTGATAACCTCGGTGTGCTTTCTGGCATCAAAGTCAAACAAGAGGTTGCCATCTTCGGTTAAGTACCCGGGCGACACACACTTTTTCCAGCCAATGGGTTTGGAGTGGTAAAAGACCAGGGGCCGGAGGGCGATAGGCAAGGTCGTAAATACCTTGTCTAAGTCTTTAAAGGTGGTAGTGGTTTTGATCTGGAAACAGTAGTCTTTTTCTTCGTCGTCATTGAAGCGCACGTACACGTCGACGTAGCCGACATCGTTATCGCCATTGATACTTTCTCCGTCCGACATGGTGATGGTGGTGGTGGTAAAAGAAGATGTGGCTAGCGGTGTATCCTATTCAGCAACGTTCTCTTTTTTTCTACCTTTGCTGTCTCCGACTTTAATATTCTCTTCCTTTTTTCCTCTTGCCTTCTTCTTCTCCTCCTCCTCTTCCCCTTTTTTATTACATTTTTTTTGCTCACTCATCACACCACACACACCAAATAGACACACTAAAAGCAAAAGGGCTGGGCTACTTTTTTCTTCGGCAAGCGTATGCAGTTGTTCACTGAAAAATCCGCAACTCCGACTTGTTGGGGAGGTGGAAGCAGAAGAGGGAGGTGAGGAGAGAGAGAGCCATGAAGGAAGGTTAGAGAAGGGGACGAAAAGAGACACTAAAGCGGCAACAATAGGTATGGGTGTGGGTGGGGCCCACCTGGTTAAATTAACGCAGTGGGGAAGAGCGGAGACACTACGGTTTTTAGACATTTCCCGTACTTTTTTTCTTCCTTTGCCACTGCAGTGGCAAAGGAAGAAAAGGGCAGGAATCGCGGACGATGCCGTCCACTGAGGGGCTTAACTTTCCGTTACTGCTCGTTCATAAATGATTCATCTGAGAGCTGGTGGAGGGAGGAGCCTTTATTTTCCATCAACCTTACCACCCGTTGTTTCTCCCCTCCTTTTTTCTGACCACTTTCTTTTTTTCTTCACTTCTTTCCTTGGAGGAAAGAGGGGGAGAAAACTACCATCACGTGACGCTATGGGACCAAAACCAGTAATCCACGAAACACTAATCACTGGCTCTTTTGTTCTTCTAGTAAGGAAAGCTGGTTTCATTTATATATCCCACCGGTCCGAGCTGGAATAGGGCTTTTACCGAGTACCATTAAGCAGCCAGGTGCATGCTGATTGCCACTGTCTCTGGCAACACAACCACGCTTATGAAAGCACAGCCCCGTAGGCGCCCATCCCTGCACCGTTTCTCTCACATGTGTCTGCTAACCATCCCCGTGTGTAAAAAAGCCCAGATGCACCCAGAACACGCCCAACTAACAAAGGCAAGACGCGACTTTGCGGCATACTCGCTTGAGACGAGGGTTGTGTCAAGTAAAACAAAGGACAGGAGACGCACCGTTACACTGCCGCATCGGGGCTATGCCTAAATTAACTTGGCTTCTTCTCTTTTCCTAGTCAGACAAGAGAGTACAACCCCGCCGTGTATGTGTTCTCTTCTTTTATCAACACGACGCGGCCGTATCGTCTCATCTTGTCTTGTCTTATCTTGTTTTGTCTCGTCATGTGGTGTCGCTGGCTCCCTCCTTTCGCTTGCGCATCCTCACTGGCATTGCATTTTCTTACACATACGCCTTTCGTCTCATCCCCATAGCCACGTAACCAATCTCATCCAACAAAGACTTGATTGTTTGCATTTGTCTAGACTCTCCTTTCCCCATGCGGTCGTGTGCCTGAGCCAAATAAAAAATGTCGTATCACACTCTCAGCACAGCCCCCTCCCCTCCCTCTCTCATGGTGGCGGGTGCTCCTTTCTTCGGTTCCCAGAACCACCAAAAACATAAACACCAAACAAAAAAATGTCGTGCCACTGTGTTCCGAAAGAAGTAAAATTGGGGTTCCCGTGCTGCCTAGATTTCATAAAGTAGATGTGTCAACATGGGTGGTGCAAGCTAAGATAAGCAGGAGTATCGGAGGTGGGGTGCTTCTGCACCGTCATCTATGGCTGCAAAGTGGTGATCCCTAGCTTGGCCATGTCCTGCATTTGTCTTGGTGCTGTCAAAGGGCGCAGAGAGAGTGAGAATGAACTGAAGCGCGACTTGGCAACAGACGCAGACCTTGGCTTTCTTGTTGAGGACACAAAAAAGTTTTCCTCCCTCTCCTCCTTCAGAGGCTTTCGTGTTTCATGCTGTACCAAGAAAAACCGGCGTCCCATCAGCTTGACGAAAGGGAAGAGAGAAAGAAAAAGCCATGGTGTCTATAGGTAGAGTTCACAAGAGAGAGGTGCAAGCTTTGTCATCGCTCGCCCGACAGAAGAGGGAAAACACACGGCCCGAGAAGAAGAAAAAGAGGCGGTGGTGCCACAGCACCACACCACGCAATACGAGATGGGAGCATGCTTTTTTTAGTAGTCGTGGTGTCAACAAGCAACCTCATCTGACCAGCCCTCGTCCTACCGCTCCTTCCTGGCTCTTCTTGCTCCCCTCATAATAGAGGCATTCGGCCACGCCGGCGAAAAAAATAGAACCAGAAAAACGTCTTGGCTGGGCCGAGATCTGGACAAGAAGTGCTGCTAAGGTCAGGGGGACCTGCTGGTGCTGGTGCTGGTGCTCCTTCTTTTTCTTGTCTTTTATAACTCTATTTCCTTACTTCCAGTGGTGTACCTCCTGGTCGCTCAACTTGCAACCCTCTTGTCTTGAAACAGCTCCTTCGCCCACCACCAGCAATCCCTCCTCCACTGCTATTCCCACACGGTGGTTCTATATTTAGCTGTTCCTCCATCTCTCTGAAATTTCTTTTTTCGTCGTGCTCCCGCTTATTTTGCTCATTTATCCGAACGAAAATTTTTGTTTACCTTTTTTTAGGAGGTTCAAGCTGCGACATTTTTTCCACCCTTTTTGTCCTCCATTTTGATTTCCCGCCCAGATCAGAAAACAGCCTACAAAGTGGGAGAGTGAGGAAAAAATCACACATATACCAGTACCCGATTCTTCTCCTTTTTTAGCTCCCCTTTTCCACCTCTCCTTCTTCTCCTTCTCCTTTTCCTTTTTCTTATCTACCACTCACCGTCCTTCATCACTACACTCGCTGCTCGATGTTGTTCAAGTCTTTGGTTCCCTCCGCCCTTTTGGCTATCGCCTTGTGCATCTCCTCCGCTTCGGCCGAGGACTTGCCCCCCATCGAGATCGTTGGCAACAAGTTCTTCTACTCCAACAACGGCTCCCAGTTCTTCATCAAGGGCATTGCCTACCAGCAGAACAACGCTGGCACCAACGATTCCTTCGTTGACCCCTTAGCCGATGCCGAGGCGTGCAAAAGAGACGTCCCTTATTTGGAGGCCGTCGACACCAACGTCATCAGAGTCTACGCCTTGGACACTAGCCAGGACCACACCACGTGTATGGAGTTGTTGCAGGACGCCGGCATCTACGTAATTGCCGACTTGTCCCAACCCGATGAGTCCATCAACAGAGACGACCCCTCTTGGACCTTGGACTTGTTCCAGAGATACACTTCGGTTGTCGACTTGTTCCACAACTACACCAACATCTTGGGTTTCTTTGCAGGCAACGAGGTCTCCAATAACGCCTCCAACACTGATGCCTCCGCCTTTGTCAAGGCCGCCGTGAGAGACACCAAGGCCTACATTAAGGCCAAGGGCTACAGAGAGATTCCTGTGGGCTACTCCGCAAACGACGACGAGGAAATCAGGGTGTCATTGGCCGACTACTTTGCCTGTGGCGATGAGGATGAGAGAGCCGACTTTTTTGGTATCAATATGTACGAGTGGTGCGGCTCTTCCACCTTCAAGACCTCCGGCTACCAAGCTGCCACTCAGGACTACCAGAACTTGGGCATCCCTATCTTTTTCTCTGAGTATGGGTGCAACACTGAGAGCCCCAGAGTGTTCCAGGAAGTTGGTACCCTTTTCGGCGACCAGATGACCGGCGTGTGGTCCGGTGGTATCGTGTACATGTACTTCCAGGAGGAGAACGACTTTGGCTTGGTCTCCATCGTCAATGGCGATGTCTCCACTTTGCAGGACTACAACAACTACAAGTCGGAGATCTTGGCCATCTCACCCTCCTCGGTCCAGGCCGCCGCCGAGTCCGCCTTATCTGTCTCCAATACCGTATGCCCTACCAATACGAACAACTGGAACGCCGCCACCGACTTGCCTCCAACCCCAGACAAGGACATCTGTGCCTGCATGCACGACTCCTTGACTTGTGTCATTAAGGACAGTGTCGACTCCAAGGACTACGGCGACTTGTTTGGTTATATCTGCAGTAATATCGACTGCTCCGGCATCAACGCCAACGGCACCTCGGGCGATTACGGCGCGTACTCACCATGCTTGGCCAAGGACAAGTTGAACTTTGTCTTGGACTTGTACTACAAGGACCAGAACGAGAACCCCTCCGCATGCGACTTTAGCGGCTCCGCCACTACCAAGAATCCCTCAACTGCCTCTTCGTGCGCCAGCTACTTGAGCTCCGCTGGCGTTTCTGGTTTGGGCACTGTACATGGTGTCGTCAGAACCGACACCTCTGAGGCCACTGGCGTCTCTGACGAAGACGATTCCGGCTCGGGTTCAGGTTCTAGCTCGGGCAAGTCTGGCTCCAGCTCCAAGTCTGGGTCTGGTTCCGCCTCTGATTCCACCGCCTCCGGCTCCTCCACCTCCGACGCCAAAAAGTCCGGTGCCGTTGTCGCCCAGGCGCTCAACACTTGGACCAAGGTCGCCGTCGTCGGTATCTCGGTCCTTGTTGGCTTTGGCATGATTGTGATGTAAGAAGCACCAATTAGACACATGTCCTTTTGTTCTTTGGTTTATCTAAATGTAAGTATAAAAATATAAAACAGAAACAGAAGCACTTTTACCGTGTTCTTTTATCCAGTGGCGCTGAGTCTCCTCTCCTACTCTTCAATCACCATCTTACGGATCTCCCAGTAAAAGTCGTAGCTGAACCCGGAGGAATCGTTACTACTCCGTTCGAACCAGTGCAGGATCTTCTTATCGATCTTGGCACCCTCCTTTTCAAACTTTTCCACTAACCGTGTTGTCAACCGGAGCTCTTCGTGTCCAGGTTCGCTGCTGGTGACGGTGGATGCCGAGCGCTGGGTAAACTGGCTCAACCCGCGACGCGTGATTGGCGACTGTAATGCGGGATCTGCTGCACCACCACTACCACTCCTTTCCTTCTGCCATCGACTCAGCACAGGGGGCACGCTCAACCTGTACTGTTGTGGGTGTCCCACATCCAAGTCGGGAATATCGTTAAACACCGATTCCTCCTGCTCGGCTCCCTGCACATTGACCCACCGGAGATTTTCCTTGTCAAAGAGCATGTTGCCCTGTTGCTGACGATTGGTGCCACTATTGATACTGGGCTGGATATCGCGGAGAGTGATGAGAGACGGTTTGGCCATGCTTTCAAACCGGAGCAAGTCAGCGTCGTTGCCCTCCCATCGATTGGCCGCGCTGTTGAACAACATGCTTTTGCCGTTGCTGCTCGTGGTATTGTATCCCAGTGTGGGAACAACGCTGTTGTTGTTGAGGTACCGCACCGTGCCCATCTTCCGGCGGTTGCCGTGGCCATGACTATGAGACAGCTTTGTCTTTTCTTTGTACATCTCAAGCACGCTCTTCTTATCGGGTAGAACCACTTTTGATTCTTTTGGGCCTCGAGCACTGCTGTTGCTTCCACCCCGGTTATAGAACGACGGTATGCGATCCAACTTTTTGATAACCCGGTTATTGTAGTTGAACGTGGGCTCACCCTCTTCCTCGATCTCCTTCAAGGTAGCAATTTCCATCGTCGACTTGTACCGCTTGACCTGGCTAATATTGCTGCGCATGGCAATGGACGGCATTGAGTGCTTCAGCTTCAAAGTGAATGGCTGAGGTCTCAGCGGGTAGTGTTGTGGGTGCTGCTGTCGTTGCATCTTTTGGTCAAAGTCAGCGTCAAACCCCTCTTCAAACTGATCATAGTCGTCCTTTGTGTACTCAAAGTTCACCGTTTTTTCGTTCTCCAACTGGTCGAGTAATGACAAGTTCTCGTTGGTCAACCTGCCCAACTGGTTAAAGTCCTTGAGCTTGAGCGTCTGGTTCGGGTCTCCCTCCTCGTCCACCCTGCCCTTCCGCCGCTGAGCCCATACCTGCTGCAACTCCTGCTGCTCCTGCTCAGCCTCCTTCTGCTGCTGTACCTTCTTGGCAATTAACCGCTGGTTCATCTGCTGGTACACGCTCGGCTGCTTGCCGTCAAGAAACTCGTCCCATCCTTCAAACTCGTTGTCGCTAAACTCTGACGTCATATCCGTGTCGTTGCCCTCGCTGTACTCGCTGAGTGTTTCGCGCGTCACCCGCTTGCCAGAAGAGGTGGAAGTCTTGGATTTGCTCGTTGGCGGCGATAGCACCGCCTGGTTCTTGGGCGTCAACACAAACAGTGGCAGGCCGTGGATCTGTTGCTCCCGCGCCTCGTCAATAGTCAACTGGTTAACCTTGAGTGTCTCCACGTCTTCTTCAATATAATCTATGTGGTTTGTACGGCCTATGTGATTTTGCTTGTTGCTGTGGTGGCTGTGGCCGGTGCCGCTCGGGTTGTTGCCTGCTTTTGTCCTGCCAAAATCGATCCCCTCGATATCGCCAAATATCTCATCGTCATTGTCGGCATATTGCTGTAGTAGATCGTTCTTTGAACGCGGTAGCGACATCGACAGTGAGACCCTTTTGCCAGACTTCATTGAGGGGGGTGTTGAAAACCTATGGCGATCCACCTGATCCACCTCTGTTTTGCTTTTCTTTTTTTCGGATTCGATATAAACAAAAACCTGCTTGTGGTAAACAAAGAAGTTTGCCCCACACGACTCAAAACACATGAACCACCACAACCATTACTCTTGCTCCTCCTTCTTTTTGCCCTTCCCCCACACGCTGCTCACATCGGGCAATGCCCTGAGTAACTGCTGTACATTGCCCTGGAACACATGCGGCACCACCACAAGCACAGTAAACACGAGCAAGATTAGGACGAACAACATAAGGTGCCAAAACACCCACCAGTTGCGCTTGCGGCGCTGCCGGCGGCCCACCACGGGCCCCAGCAACTGCCCTCCCGGCTTCACCCAGAACAACATGCACGTGTGCCAGGTGTCGACGTAAGGCACAATCAAGAATGGGAGCATGGCCGTAAGGAGGAAATGGCCCACGACAAAGTCCAAGCAGAACAGGTTCAACTCCAACCCCTTGACCACGTACTCGCGCACGTTCTGGGTCACCACATGCACCGCCCCAAGCCCCGACCCGTACCATTTCCCAGACCACCACGCTCTGTTGGTGACATTCTCACCACGCTCGCGCGACACTCCCAAGATCAACACGAGGTTGCCAATTGCCCGGTGGAGACTTAGCATCACCAACAACGCAGCCACCAATTTGATCACGCTCCAGTCCTCCAAAAAGTACAAGAGTTCGATGTTAGCCACATTCAACACGATGGCCAAGAAGTGTGCCATGGCGGCAAAGAACGCTGGCGCGCTGCGGCAGCAGCACCGACGCGCAAGCGGTGCCACCGTCACAGACGCAAACCACACGAGAAGAAGCACGGCCGCGTTCTCGATGTACGAGGCACCCACTACAAGTGCCACGAGCACCAACGGGTTCTTCAAGCTCAACTCGGCGAGGTTGCTGTCTGTGTGGATAAACAAGTACGGCGCCAAGTAGAGTGCCGTGGTGGCCAACGGCGCCGCCACCTCGCCGAGCAACAAGTTCACCGCCGACGTGTTGCGGCCCAGCATGTACTTGCCCGATTTTTCCCCTGTGAGCTTGGCTCGTCTGCTCTTGGCGTGGTTGGCCCATGACAGCCCCTTGGGGTTGGAGTTGCCCCGCGAGAGCCAGCGGATAAAGTTGCGGTAGTCGAGGAAGAAGTCCACAAAGCTAAACTGGTGCGGGTTGAACAAGAACGGCGCCAAGCAGAGCGAGATGACGGTTATCGCAAACCAGAGCAACGCCTTGCGCCAGATGGTCAAAGCCGCAAACACCACCACGAGAAAAATCTCGCACCCGTGGTAGATCGACAAGCCGGCATATGCTGAGTACAACGTGGCGAACGGAACGCGCGCGGTGGCATAGCCCCGGCCAGTGGCGATGTACTCAGCATCGCCAAACACAAAGTTGTCCCATAACGCCCGCGAGTACACTTGGCAGGTAAACACCTCGAAGAACGGCGAGAACGAGAGCACGTGCGAGGCGATGCGCTGTGCCGCCCGCGCGAACCCCCGCTCGATCGTCTCCTGAATGGCCAAGGGGAGGAAAGAGATAAAGAAGCACACAAACACCAGGAGCACGAACCGGTCGATCCAGTGGAGTACCGGTGCCAAGCTGCGGCACTGCACCGAGACCATTATCACAACACCATCTTCTGTTTCTGCCCTCGTGGCCTCCTTGCACTTGCGCATACTGTGGCTGAGCGCGCCCAAGTTGACTAACAAGAACATGAACAGCTTCACCGAGAGCATGATGGACAAGTTGTTGATGTGAAAACCCGGGTGTGCGTAGTAGAATGACAAGAAGCGGTCGAGTGGCAACTTGGTACCCAAATGGAAGTACTCTCGCGACAATAACTGCTCGCCCATGCCGGCGCCAATCTTTTTGGTGAAATTGACAATGGATTGGAACCCCAAGTCGCGGCCTTTGCCGCACTGGTAGTAGTCCGAATGCTTAATCCTACCGCCACGGCAAGTGGCGGTGATGCCGGCGTATATGTCCTCGTTGAGGTGCAACCGTCGCTGAGCCTTGGATATTCCGCCTCTGGTCGTCATGAAGATGCCGTTGAGGAAATCAGGGTGCCCGTAGTGGAGCTTGGACCCGATCTCGCCCATGGTACGTGCAAACAAGGTGCCAAAGGTCTGCTCCTTGCCTGCAGCGATATCTCCCAAGATGCCGATGTTTTCAGAAAACACATGCTCGCGAGCGCCCACGATGGCAACGGGTGGCACAAGAGAAGCTCTGCTGATGGTGGTAATGGTGTCGGGGTTGTTGCTGCTGCTGGGTGCATCCACGTTCATCTCCTCAAACTCAGCCAATAGCGACTTGATCTTTAAGCACTCCTCAAGGTAGTTGTCCTGGTTCGAGTCGATCACCTGGATGTACTCGCCGCGGTAGAAGATGATGGCGTTATTCTGGTTATCAGATTTGCCGTCGCCGAGCATGGGGTTGCCTGAGAGCTTGATGCGGTACTTTCTCGCGTACTCGCCGTTGACGTCCTGCAGAGACACATCGAGCAATGTGGAATAGTACGCGGACATTCTAGCCGTCTGCATCTGTCCATTTACCTCCTCTCCCTCTGCAGCTTCCACGTTGAGAGGTATCTCCACCTCTTCAACTGGCTCCTCCACTTCCTCCAAGTAGGCAATGTTGGTACCGGGAAACGCCTGGAAAAGCCGGTCGGCATCCTCGTGGAGCTCGGGGGTAAACCTTTGGTACTTTTGCATCGCCACCAAGAGGGTGAACTTGCGGCGGACAAACGCCTCCAATTCCTCCTCGATATACACGTTGTCATCATCAAACCCAAGCACCTCGGTGCGGAAGAGCAACTTAAGCGCGGTCGCATAGTTCATGAACCCCGACACTGTGCGGTACAACGTCTGGCACCGCAACGCGGCCCAGATGCGCGTGCGCAAGATACTCTCGGGCGACGAGTCTTTGAACCCCACGCAGTAGTACGGCAAGTCCTCGGCCTTTTCCCGGATGAACTTGTCGGCATCTTCCTTGCCAAGACTTTCCCGTAGCCCTCCACCGGCACCACCACCGTGACCCTCAGGACTGTTCTTCTGGTGATTATTGTCATCATCAGCAGTAACGGCCATGTGCAACATCTTGCTGTCCTGGACAAACGATTCCCATTCTGCAGGGTGTAGCTGCTTGAGGTAGTCCAAGAGCGTGACCTTCGAAAGGCTCGGCTCCTTGATCAACTCGCGGAGACTGGGGAGGATCTTCTCCGCGTAGTGTGGCACCAACACCGTAAACGTGGGGATGGACACTACCGGAAACGGCTCAGGGATCGGACTCGACAAAGACTGGGCGAAAAAGGTCAACCGGCGCTCACACTCACGGCTAATGCTGGACACCCCTGGCGTGCCCAAGAATGCGCCACCGCTGTCCTTGAATGCGAAGAACAGTGGTGGTGTCACGACGCTGGGGTCGACGACTCCGCGCTGATACACCAACCTGCTCACCTGCTCCACCGAAAGTAAGTGCTCGCGGTACATCGAAATGATGATGCTGTTCCAGATCTGTGCCACCACAAACACGCTGGCGGTGCCCTCTCCATGGTAGAGCTTGGAAAAGATGCGCTCGGGCAAGTGGCTAAAGATGTTACGCCAGGGCGCAAACACAGACACCCCCAAGGAGAGCGAGAGCGCAACCGAGAACATGCAGTTGCACACGACATACCACAAGTATGTATCGAGGAAGAACAAGATCAAGTCTGTGAAGTAGAAGAGCGCCAACGTTAATTTGGGCTGCGCCAGACAAAAGAACCATGTGACGAAGGTGGTGGTTGCGGTAATACCACCCGTGCCACCACAGTCTAAGTTGAGAGCGCTCAAGATGGTGACGGGATCCTTCAAAGAGAGCACCAAGAAGAAGTAGGACTCGGAAAACTTGGCCCCAAATACACACACCCATAGTACGGCCGAGAAGATGCGGCTGCGCATGCTCAACTGCGGGAAGTTGCTGGAAAATTCATCTGTGCGTTTGCTGGGTGCAAGAACGAGGTAGAGGGACGTCAATGCCGACATTGCCACCAGCACCCCGCCCACAATCACCCCTGGCTGCGACTCGCGGTCCCATGGGCACCAAACAAACACGTAGATGGGGAGGCAATTGCATGCCAAGAGCAAGAACATGAGGACGATGGTGACGAAGCTGCCCCTGGTAAAAATGGCTTGCAACACCGACGCAGTCAATGCCATGATCGCGGCAATGGCGCCACCCATGGCCACGACTGCCAACCGGATGTGCACCTGTGGCTGCAACAAGCTTTGCATCTCTGTGGTGGTGTTGTTGCTGTTGTTGTCGCCTCTGCTGGTGTACAACGAGGGAGAATTGAACGACATAAAGTACCAGAACACGGTAACGTGCAAGATCCACACGCGGTTAAAGTTGATCAACACAGGGATCCATGTGCGCCGCTCGCGGTACGTCTTGGCGAGCGACCGGCTCCAGTCGACATTGGGGAGGCTGGCAAACCGCTGACCCCGGGGAAGGTCGCACAATGCGACGCCAGTGTCGAGTTTGATCTTGTGCAATCCTCTCTGACTCCAAAACTGCTGGTTTATGTCGTCGTAGCCCACCAATTTGGCGTGGTCAACCTCGCGTACCTCGTATTTGCCGTTCACTAGCACGTACTGCTGATCGCGCACAAAGTTGTACAACGGAGTGATGATGTTGTCGAGAAAGAAAAACGGGGGCAAAACAGGAAGGGCGGCACCCTCCTCTTCCTCATCTTCTTGATCGCGGCAGCACTGGTAGATAAAACACAAGCACTCAGGCATGAACCGGACGTTGTTTGCCTCGCCCCAGATGAGCAAGTACAACGCTATTTGATGCACCTGGTCGTGTGGCGTGGCCTGGGAATACCGCGCTGCCCACCGTGCTTCTCTCTCGGTGCTGCCGCCGCCGCTACCAGACTTGCCCCCCTTGCTCTTCTTCGGCTGGCCCTCCTCAGTTCCCACGCGGGCAGCAAAGCACCACGTCTTGTAGTTGGCGGTGGGGCCGGCAATGTAGTCGGCGTGCAACGACAGGAGGGCTTTTGCCGCCGTGGTGCGCGATGCGCGCGAGTCCAACTGGGCCATAAAGTGGTGGTACATGTTGCTGATGTTGTCGTTTTGAAATCCGAACTTGACACCGGCGGCAGCAAACACCTGCAAAATCTCGCTGCCAGAGATGGGTGCCCCGTTCTCGCGGCTCCACGTCGGGTACTGGGATTTATCGCCAACCCTTATGCTGTTCAACGCATCCATCGTGGTTGGCCAGAAGGGAGGGGGCGTGGTGAATGCATTTGCAACAAAAAGGAAAAAATGTTGTCCCAAGAAACTAAAAGGGAGAGAGAAAGAAGAAAAATTTTGTACAGAAAAAATTGCCTTCAGCCAGATTCGAACTGACGATCTCCTCATTACTAGTGAGGTGCCTTACCAACTTGGCCATAAAGGCGTAATTCATGTTTTTCCTTGTTGTGTGATGTTGGGCATGTGTACAGTAGTGTGCATTTTCTTCACATGCACATGCCAAAATATCACTACTTCGGCTTTATGGGTGTGTTTGGCAGGTGTCTCTCTATAGATCGGTACTTTAGTGGTGCCAGAAGTATCGTGGCAGCTGCTAGAGTATTGAAGAGCATGTTTTCGTAGTTCACTGGTTTCGGGAATAATTCACTTGATATTAGTAGAAGTTTGACCAAATGTGGTGACATAGTCCAAGAGTAAGCTATCATAGAGGAGCTTGTTCACAAAAGTAGTTTAAAGTATACCACCTCACTACACGACATTAGGTTGTCCTCTAACTAGTGTCGTATATGTGTTCCCCCAATTTGCGTACAGCCGCACCCGCGTGGTGCTGCAACCGAGACGGACCAAGTTGCTAAGCCACAAAGTCGTTTCTCCCCTCCCACGTCTCCTTGTTCTCTCTCATGCCACGCCAAACAGAGCCCCTCTTCCATTCTGTGCTCTCCAACGTGGCTGGTTTCGCAGCAGCAGCCGTGGTACCACCACTGTTCGCGAGGTTGACATGAAATTCCAGGTGTAAACAATAGGGAATTCCAGCAAGCAGCCCCCTACATGAAGAGCAAACAGAGAAAAAAAAGAAGTGACGGCATGCGCAAAGAAACAAATACAAATGGGGCGCATTCCGCACCCTCTTCTGCTGCTTCTCCTTCTTTAGCACAGCAGTAACTGGCACAGCACGATGAGTTACAACAACGACAACTACGCGCCCCCCAATTACCCGCCCTCGGGCCAACCACAGTACTACCAGCAGGGCTATGGCAGCCAGCAGTACCAGGAGGACAACACTCACCACGTTACCCCGGATATGGAGCGCCAGCAGGACCAGCCGTACTACGAGAAGCCACAGCCCTCGCAAGACTTTGATGACAGCTTCAAGGTCGAGAAGCCGCGGTTCAATGACTGGCCATTTGCGCTTTTCTTCTGGCTCGTGGTTGCCGGGTTCATTGCTGTGGCCGGCATCACTTTGAACGCGTTAAGAGCAACATACGGGTTCCAGGGCGGCGGCATTTACGGCAGCGGCAACACCTTCACCTTGAATACCAACACAATCATCCTCTTCGCCTTTATCATTATCATGGCGTTTGTGTTGTCGGCAGCCATAATCATCTTTGCACGACAGGCGCCCAAGGCGTTTATCGTGAGCGGGGTCATTCTCAATGTAGTATTGGGCATCGGCACCGCCATCTTCTATTTTGTCGAGGGTTACTACTCGGCCGCGATTGTGTTTTTAATCTTTGCCTTGTTTGGTGCTTGGTGCTACTGGTCGTCGAGACACAGGATCCCGTTAAGCGCCACCATCTTGTCGCTCGTGATTGACGTCATGAAGATGTACCCCAGCACCTTGGTCACGTCGTTCATTGGTTTGCTCGCGAGTGCCGGGTTCAGCATCTTGTTTAGCGTGGTTATTGTTGCCACGTACGTCAAGTTCGACCCTAACAACAGCAACGAAGCGTGCGCCGTAGGCGGCGGGAGCTGTTCCAAGGCCAAGCTTATCGGGGTGTTGGTGTTTGTGTTTTTTGCCGGGTATTACATCTCCGAGGTGATCAGAAACGTCATCCATGTGGTGATTGCCGGGGTGTACGGCACTTGGTACTACTTGGCGGGCTCGGACCAGGGCGTGCCCAGACACCCGGCGTTGTCATCGTTCAAGCGCGCGGTGACGTACTGCTTCGGGTCGATTGCGTTTGGGTCGTTGATTGTGTCGTTGATTCAGCTTCTCCGCCAGTTCATCTCGATCCTCCGGTCGAACTTTGCCGCAGAGGGTAACGGGTGGGCCGTGTGTGGCATGATTGTTCTCGACTTTATCATCGGGTTCATCGACTGGTTGGTGCGGTACTTCAACAAGTACGCGTACTGCTACGTGGCGTTGTACGGCAAGAGCTACATCCGCTCGGCCAAAGACACATTCGACTTGATCAGACACAAGGGCATGGATGTTTTGATCAACGACATGTTCATTAACACCGCGTTGAACTTGTACTCGTTGTTCGTGGCGTACTTGGTGGCGTTGTTGGCGTTCTTGTACCTTAAGTTCACCCGGCCCGCGTACAACTCGAATGGCGATTTCTATGCACCCGTGATTGCGTTTGCTTTCTTGATCTCGGGCCAGATCAGCCGCATCGCGTTGACGGTGATCGAGTCGGGCACGGCATCGTTCTTCGTCGCTTTGGCCAAGGACCCCGAGATCTTCCAGATGACCAACCGGCAGAAGTTTGACGAGATCTTTAGGAACTACCCTCAGGTGTTGGAAAAGATCACCCGCGACCATTAGAGAGGAAGCAGAGCAGAGAGTGGCAGGCTCTACTGTATGTGTCTAGTTGTAGTATGTACTTTTGTTGATACAAACAGTAAGAAATCTCAAACAATGTCAGAAAACGAAATGAGTGGAAGAAAAAAGGGGGAAAACACCAGTAACAACTGGTTATCCACACATCCCGCACATCCTTTGCCTCGCCTTCACCACTCCACCCATCCCCTCGCACAATGTTGACGCTAGCAATTGGCGACTTGTTTATACCCGACCGGTCGATCGACTTACCGGCCAAGTTCAAGAAACTTCTCGCGCCCAACCCCAGCAACTATCCGTCCAACAGCAAGATTTCGCGGGTGTTGTGTCTCGGCAACGTCACCAACAGTCAGCTGACGCTTGAGTTTTTGTACAAGATCTCGCCCCAGTTTTCCATTGTAAAGGGCGAGTTTGACAACGCCACTGTGTTGGCGCAGCAGGTGGCACTCGTGGCAAACTGCGAGTCACTGCTTCCCCATCACGACATTGTCACCGTGGACCAGTTACGCATCGGGTTTACCAGCGGCTACCAACTTGTGCCCCGTGGAGATCCACTCGCACTCTCGGCACTTGCGCGCGAGTTAGACGTGGATATCTTGATATGGGGTGGTACCAACAAGGTAGAGGCATACACCCTTGAAGGCAAGTTTTTCATAAATCCGGGCAGTGTCACGGGAGCATACAGCTTCGACTGGCCTGATCATGATGAGATGGAAGATGAAGAGGAAAAAAAAGGGCAAGTGAAGGAGAAGAAGAATGAGGAGGAGAAGGAGGAGGAGAAGGAGGAGGAGAAGGAGGAGGAGAAGGAGAAGGAGAAGGAGGAGGAAACAGAATCTGTGCCCATCGAAAAGAGCATCGACTCTGCTACAGCCGCTGCTGAGGACAAGATCCTCAGTGAGGTTACCGAACTCAACACTAGCATTCCCTCATTCTGTCTCCTCGACACACAGGGGTCTACGTGCACGTTGTACATCTATACCTACCTAGATGGCGAGGTCAAGGTCGATAAGCTTAGCTATACAAAATGAGAGCGGCATCCCATATCACGCCTGCACGCTCGAGTAATGCAACACAAACTCCTTTTTTATCTTTTCCCAGTTGTGCGGGTCAAAGAAGATGTAGACGCCCTTCTCGACGTCAGGGCTTATGAGCACAGGCTCAACATTGGAGTCTTTGGTCAACCATACCTGTATGTCCTTGTGGTACCTCCAGTTGCGCGCCACCAACTCTCGTGCCGCGTACTCCTGCAACGTATCGCGCGGCTTCATGTAGAATATGTAGAACAATGTCTCGTCGGTGAAGCTCTGGATCTTGGTGTCGCACGGCCCTGGCGGCGGGACGATGCTCTGGGCCTGTATGGCGGCGGGTATCGTAAAGTACGGTTCCACCTCGGATCGCAGCGTCTCGGACCACGGCGATGCCAAGTTCTTCAAGATTTCCGAGTGTGGCGATAGGTCGAGCCCGCACTTGCTTATGTCTTGACCAAGTGCAAAGCTGGTGAAATCAGACTGCTCCATTCGTACGAGAGGTGTCAATCCCTGCATACCATACTGGCCGATGTCTTCTTCCGGTACTGTTGCTGGAATTGTGTTAGTAGGGTGTACAACCAATGGAGGACTGCAGCAAGTATACATACACATGGTAGTAGTAGTTACGGTGTTAGTTTTAGTTTTGGTGGTTGTGGTTGTGGTGGTAGTGTTGCTCGCGCTGATGTTCTGGTGTTGACTTGCGAGGAAAATGTTCTGCAATTTTCTGGTCGATGCACGCTACCCTCAACTACTTCCTCTTCTTCTCTCACTCTCATCACACCAACGTTTTCGAGCCCGGCATCTAGCACATCTGACGTACCACCACCCGTTTATCGCATCACCCAATGTCGCGAAGATACACGCCGAACATAATCATTACGGGCACACCTGGGTGTGGTAAGTCGTCGCACGCGCAGTCGTTGGTGTCGCAGCTCAACCAGGAATTGGGCAAAAATACTACCATACACTTTACGCACTACAACGTGAGCGACGTGGCCAAGGAGCGCGGGTGCATCGAGCTGTACGACGAGCGACTCGACACCAGTGTGGTGGACGAGGACAAGTTGTTGGATAGCATGGAGGCCGACTTGGAAAAGGGCGGTGCCATTGTGGACTGGCACTGCTGCGACATCTTTCCCGAGCGGTTGATCGACTTGGTTGTGGTGTTGCGGTGCGACAACTCCAAGTTGTACGACCGGCTCAAGACGAGGAATTACAACGAGGCCAAGCTCCAGGAAAACTTGGACTGCGAGATCATGGAGGTGGTGTTGACGGAGGCCAGGGACAGCTATATCCCCGAGATTGTCATTGAGTTGCGCAGCGATACTGTAGAGGAGATGGACGAGAACGTGGATAGGATCAGCAGCTGGGTGGAGAAGTGGATCATCGACCATCCCAAGGGAGTGACAAATGAGTTGGTGCGGGACGAGTACGGTGGAGAGGGTGAGGGAGATGAGGAGGAAGATGAGGAAGACGAGGACTACGATAGTGATGAAGAGGATAACGACAACGAGGAAGAAGAGGACGATGACGATGGCGATGACGATGGCGATGACGATGACAATGACGATGGCTATGAGGACGACGATCCCACCAACGGAAGGATGGAGCATTTGGAAGACATTGCCCAGTAACTTTGCTCTCCCAAAACGGTATCCATATTATTTCTTTAACCTATATCTCATTAAAACCATATTCTAATCCTTAAAGCAAGTGGTACACGATTCTGCGCACAAAATACAACACCACCAACAAGAGGACGAATGTGGTCATCTTCAAGCCTTTGGTAGCAGCAAAGTATGTCCACGTGTGCGTTATCTTCTGCATGTTGTGTTGCTCCAACTCCGATATGCACCTCGCGTTCTGCTCGAAAATGTACTTGGACTCCTCGATAATCTCCAACTTCTGCTCCTCGGTCAACATGTTGCGTGTCACCAATTCGTAGTCCCGCTTGTACATTATGCGCAACAAGTTCTCATCCTGCACGTCAAAGGTGAAGAAGTTGGTACCCATCTTAACAATCTCGTCGTGCGACAAGCCGTCTTTCTGCGGGAAGAGGCCCATGGCCTTGGCGATTGACGACCGCATGATGCGTCCACCCGCGAAAAGGGCCAAGTACATCACGTGCATGTAGGCAAACAAGAGGTAAGGCTTCTTGGCTGTGGCGTCGAGAATGTGCTGGGAAAACGCAATCTGCTCGGGCATGATAGGGTTGATAAACTTGGCTTTTTCATCATTGTAGTAGAACATTAAGTCCTGTTCGGCCTTGTCCTTGCGCGCCATCTCGGGCTTCCATACCTGGCGCAACATCTCGCTCCACTTGTCGCCCGCCTGCAACTGGCGATGTAACGCCGCCTCGATGGAGGCAAACACGTGGTAGAACGACTGTAAACCCTGGCGGTACACCTTGTAGTTGCGCAACGCAATGGCCATCTTGAGTGTGACCATCTTGTCGACCTTGTCGTGGAGGCTCCTGGTCTCGGTGTTGATTCTGTTGCCCAAGGCCCCGACATCGGTCTTGACGGGGATGATTTCGTGCTGGCTCAACTTGGTGGTGGCGCCCACAACCTGTGGGGGAACTGTTTGTGTGGACATGGTAAGCAAGTGGGTATCTGGTGGTGATGGTGGTGGCGGTGCTGTGGTTGTTTTTTTAGAGCGGGAAATGGGAGGGGCTTCTTTATATATCTGCGGCAGATATCGCGTAAGCCTGGGCATTTCCGCCACAGCGAAAAGACAAAAAGAGTGGATAGAGTACCGATATCTCCGTAGGACAACAAGGCGGATATTTATGTGCAGGACATGTGGTGATAGTAGGTATGTTGTTGGGCTGCTCTGCCAAGAGCCAAGCTTGCGGGGGAAGAAAACGCGATTATCGCGTCTGGCGATATCTGGCGGTATGCCCACTATCACCGAAGGGAATATCGCTATACCCGCTGGGGGAAGAGCATTGGAAGGTGATAAGATTTTTTGGTGGTTGTAGCGTGTGAGCTGTGTGGGCTGGTGGGCTGGTTCTTGGAAGAGGATATTTCCTTATACTCTACATTAACTACTACATTCATCAAGGCAAGCGAAGTCAAAAGTTGAAACGCACTTCCTCGGAGAACTTTCCGTGAAAAGGGGTGAAATGGATAGGAGCCAAGAGTTGCACTTTGTGCCGACGCGGCGAGAGGTGTGGCATACTATCACGCCGATTGCGCAACTGGCAGCGCGGCCAATCAACACAGAGAACCCAGATCCTCCCTTGCATCTGGAGCAGGGGAAGAACACTGAAGCCTCATGTTTACGGAGAGCAAGGGAGGAGAGCACAGCAGTATGTGTGTGGTACACGGAAATGCTGGATTTCAAACTGTCGCGGTATCTTACACGACCACCACACAGTAAATACACCAGCCAACCAAAAAAAGGTGTGTGTTGAGGGGGAAAAAGGAGGACCCACGTTCGCAGCCGGCTCGGAAACCTTATTTCCCTGTAGCCAATGGGGTCACCAAAACTGTAGGATGGTGTTCTACGCGCGTGACACAAAGACACCATAGAATGATACTGTCGTGGGGAGAAAGGGGAACGCCATGCGCGTTACCAGATGCTTAGTTGCAGGGCACATACAATTGTTTTGGTTTCCATGTCGTAGTGGTGTAGCATCCCCTCCCTCGCGGCACCACCATGGTACCACCAACATCTTCTCGTGACATGTTGGCAATTTCGCCCACAGAAGAGAGCAAATACAACAAAGCTTCTTCTTTTCAAAAGAATTATCATGTAATCAAGAAAAGGGAAACTAATCCACTAAAAAAAGGAAGCGCTATTTAAACCAACTTCTCAGTGCTGTTCTCGGCGTGCTCAACACCGGCCTTCTCGGGAGCCGAGGAGAGGTGGGTCAAGGTGGTCTCTGCGTCATCACCGAAAGCTCTGGCCACTTCTTCCAAGGTGTAGCCCGAGGTCTCGACGTAGAAGAAGTAGACCAAGACCAACTCGACGGCAAGGATACAGCAAAAGACAATGTAGTACTTCCACTCAATGGCATCCATGGCAACGGGGTTGACGAAACCGTTGTACAACAAGATCAAGTTCTGGGATAAGAAGAAGGTGTTCAAGCCCTTGGCTCTGTGGGAGTAGGGTAAGATTTCAGTCACGTACAAAATGGGCAACCCATTGGCACCAAAGTCGTAGCACAAGTAGAACAAGAAGATCATGGCAAGCACACCATTGGCCAAGCCCTGGTCCTGGAAACCACCAAGGGCAAACTGGGCCGACAAGGCGGTCCAAATGATGTAGCACACCAACATACCGGCAATGCAGCAAAGGAACATGGTTCTTCTCCTCAAGTACTGGCAGACACTGGCGGCGGCCCAGGAAATGACCATGTTGTAGATCATAAGGCAACCGTTAATCTCCAACTGTCTCTTGGGGTCGGTGATACCAATGGTGTCCAAGACCTTGTTGAGGTAGTAGGAGACCAACCCGTTACCGGACAACTGCATAATCACGGCCGTGAACACAAGCAAAAACAATCTTCTTCTGTAGGTGGGGATTCTGACAAAGTCAAAGTAGGAGGCGTTGGAGTACACGGTTTCCAATTCCAAGGCGGCCTTGATCTCCTTCATCTCAAAGTCAATCAAATTTTCGGACTCGACAGAGTTGTCGTTGCCAGTGTGGTACTTCTTCAAGATTACTCTGGCCTTGTCGTCCTTGCCCTTAGAGATCAAGAAACGAGGAGACTCGGGAATCCACCAGAAGAAAAGAACCTGCACCAAGGGCAACGCACCCTGCAAATAGGAGGGAATTCTCCACGAGTAGGACGAGGTGAGGGGCTGGGTGCCGAAGGTGACCCAGGCGGCGATGATGGCGCCAAAGTACCAGAAGGTGTTGTAAAGGGCGGTGCAGGTGTCTCTGTACTTGGGGTAGGACAACTCGGAGATCAAAGAGGGAGAGGAAACAGTGGACAAGCCAAAGCCGAAACCCAAGATGATTCTGGAGCAGATGAAGAAGGCGTAGTTAGTGGAGGCACCCTGCAAAATGGCACCCAAGATGGTGAAGGCCTGGCCAACAAAGATGGCAGTCTTTCTGCCAAACTTGTCGGAAAACCAGGAGGCGATAGCAAACGAGATCAACCCGCCAAAGGTGTTACCGTTGGACAAGGCACCCAAGATGGCACCCTGGGGGTTGCCCATAGCGTCCTTCCAGTTGGGCAACGACTGCAAACCGTTCAACATGGACCCGTCGTAACCGTTGTTGGTAGAGGTCAAGGTGATGATGACGAACCAAAAGTGCAAGACCCAAAAGTGGCTGTACTTGTACCAGGGCTTGTCCAAGTACAAGTACTGGTCGATGTCGCCCTTGCCCAAGATGTGGCCCTGGGCCTCGAGCTGCTCGCTGACAGTGTCGTTTTCAATGATAACCTGTTCCTTGTCGGACATGGTGTAGTTGCTAAGGGAGGAGTGTGTGTCTCTTGATGGGAAAGGGGGATGGAGTATGAAGTGTTGTTACCGGCCAGCAGTGTGATGTGAAATGAAGACAGTGGTGATGATGGGGTAGAAGGAAATATGAAAGTGGGATGGTAGATGGAGGATATTTGCACCTATATTTATAGTTGAGGTCCTGAAGAGGGCAGACACGCACGCACACAGAGTCCACATGCGGGCAAGTAATTTACCACACGCATACAGACTCTGTTAGTAGGATGGCCTCCGTAGTAACAAAATGTACCACTCACGATTTCCCACCCCTCTCATTGTTTTCCGCATCCAACTACACACACAAAGAGAGAAAGGCAATAAAAAAAAAGAGAAAAGAAGGTGGGAAAAAAAGAAAAAAATTGATAATTAATTGTCTGAGCGGGATGGAGAAGCCAGACAGCAAAATATCTTTTCTTAGATTGTTTCCTTTTTGAGGGGAGGGGGAAAGAGGGGAAGGGGGAAGGGGGGCTAAGGCGGAGGGGGATATCCTCTCAATAAGCTGGTACCACACTGCCCCCAAGCAGTAGCAGAAGGAATACACCATCTATGAGAAAGAGAGCGAGGCAAGTATCTACCCTACCAGAGTTGTGTCGCGTCTGGGGGGCGAGGCGACAGAATGTGGGGGAGAAGGGGACAAGATCGCCGGTCGTGCGCCAAGGCAAATGTCTGAGGGGGAGGAAACAGAAAGAAATACAACTCTTTCTACTCACTGAACGTTTGTTAATCTGCATTCCTACATACAAAACTCGAAAAGATATCACAAAGGAAAGATTACCCGATTACACTTACGACCCCTCCCCCTCTTTTTTTCCCTTCTGTTATTGCTTTTTATTTTTGATGCTTGTGTTGTGTTGTGCTATATCGCTACTATTCTATTTTCTGTTCCCTTCCCGCAAACGGCACAAGATCAGCTCCGGCCTACCCTCCACGACATTCTTTTATTGCTCTCTTTATACACTTTAGCATGTATCCACAGTGCAGTGCGCGACATCAGTGCAGATCTATAGAGGTAAGGCTGTGGTTCCACCTGTAGTAGTTGCAACACAACGGCTAGTGGTGCCCCCGACTCCAATGCTCCAAACTTTCATCCTGTTAAACTATTTTTTTCCTTTTTTTCTGTGGGGGCGGGGAAAGAACGAGCAAAGATCTCTCTGCTATCTCTCAACTATATTTTAGATTCCGTGTGTGTAGTCGTGCGCACACCGTCTCTCTCCCTTTGAAGTAATCTTCCCCCCTGTTCACCTTCATGTATGTGCCCCGCTCGCCCCGCATTGTCAGTATCAGTCAAGTATAACCGTAATTCCCAAATAGTAAGTAATTCCATAGGCTGTTGCTCCCCAGAAAAAATACCACGCTGGCTTCGTGGTTTCATGCCCCGCTCTTTTGTCTCCCCCCTGCCCCTCCCCCTCCCCTTCAACAAGCGAAGGGCGGAACACTTTCCGTATTGTTTATTGCAGCAGCAGTAGTAGTAGCGGCAGCAGCATTGAGAGCAAGAGAAAGAGCAATAGAGAGAAAGACTCCCACCAAGGAGTGCATTCCTGCTTCCCCTCCTTCGTTCGTAGGTTGTTGTAGGTTTGCTATTGTTTTCCCCATCCAGGCTTTTTGTACATGGGCAGGATGTGGGGAAATGGGAATAGAGAGATATGGCCTGTGAGAGGGAAAGGACAGCAGCAACAATACGCTCCTCTCCACACAGGAAGAGCAACTACCCCAGAGATGAACTAAAAGTTGCTCGATCAGTGCAGGGCAGGGCAGTGGCCCGTAGACACTCGGACCGGGCTGGCAATAAACTAGCAGTTCTTGTCGCCGGTCATCAATGTCCGGTGCTAATTTTTCCCCCGAGATGAACTAAAAGCTTTTTCTTTCTTCCTTATACAACCAGACAAAATTTTTTTGCCCTTCCTTTCCTCACTGTGAGCGCGGAAATACAAGCCCACAATAAGAAACTCTCTCTTGGGTGCAAAGTGAAACGACGCACTCTGAAACAAGAGAGAAGAAGGAGAACAAAGGGAACACTTGCTTTGGAATTCCAGTCCCCCCCTCGCCGACCTCCCCCGCCCCTCTTTTCCCCAGAATGTGACCTGCGAGGTGCGTCTTGTTGCCGACAGGGCCGAGGAGTAGAGTCACGCCTGTTCCACATGCGCCAACAACAACTTCCCATACACGCCACAAGCACGCACCCACGCCCATATGCATAACACGATGGGCAAAGAGACAGATGAGAAAAAAAAACAAAGCACGTTTATGTACCCCAGGCGTAGTGGCTTTGGGGCTCCTAGGCTTTGGAGGGGAGTTCTTGCTTATTTGGTCATCTTGCTCGTTTGGTCCATAAAGACGGCCTTGCATAAACTTCTACTTCTCGGGTCCCGCCCCCGACATTGCACTGTCTGATTCCGACAGGTACCATTTGAGAAGCGCTGCCCTCTTTCTTCATCCTTCTCTTCTCTTTTCTTTTCCCTTCCTTTCCTTCCCTGTCTCCACCCCTCCTTTTGCACACCAAGGTTTCCTATCTCCCTTGCCCCTCGTCACCGGCCCTACTTCTCCTTCTCCTTCTCCCAATTACACTTACGACGTCGCTATACCTTGTTTTCCGCTAGTCCTTAGTGGGCTAAGTTGTTCTTGGTTCGTTTGTTATGGCTAAAGTGCTGTTGTAGTTGCTCACCACGCCACATATTGTCCCATATGGGGGGGCAGGCCACAATCAAGGACACAAAAACACGTCTATGTGCGGGCGGCCAATACAACTGTGTCCTTTTTTCCTGTTTTTTTGCGCTTTTCCCGCCCGTGGGGTTGATGCATGACCTCTCCAAAAAAATTAATTGTCAATTCTTACCTTCCATCTGCACCTCTTTTTCTCACATACTCTCTCCAGCCCATAAAGGAGCAATGAGAGGTTTTTTGTCTTTGCCTGTTTTTAGACACTATTATCTATATGCAGGATATAAAAAGAGAGAAAAAAGAAATGGGGTTTTAGTCATACACACACGACCATTTCTTTTGCCACGAGGGAGAGAAACTCGAAGCCCCAGGTGAGAAGGAGAGCAGAAAGAGAAAGAGGGTCACAGAGACATATACACCCGCCTCGGGCGGTGGGGCCCGTGGAAGACACAAAGATCAAAAAATGTCGCTAGGCGTATTTCGACCTGGGGTACAGCTGAAGAAGGTGCAAGCCCATGCATGCACAGCAACCTAAAAGGATTTGCTTAACCCCCCTCCCCATCTCTCATCTGCTTGGCCTTTCCCCACACGCATCCCTTCTCGTGTAGTCGTCTCCAACCATGCATGCACCAACTATGGTTTGATTGTTTCTAGCTGTGTTTGGTTAGTTTCCTTGTTCTTGCTCTAGCTCGTGCTCTTGTTTTGTTTCCACTTCCACTAAGCTGATTGTCGGGATGGCGCCGCCCGTCTACAACTTTCGTTTTTTAGCGCCTGTTAACCCCTTGTGGGGTAGTTCCAAATAACCAAACTACAACGAGTCTATTCATCACTATGTTCCCCGTAATAGAGAGGATGTGGGGTAGGGCACGGGGGGAGAGGGCCTTCACCCCTTTTGCCCCGCGGCTATTTTGTGTGGGTGGGCAGGTTGGTGGTTTTTTGTTTTGAGTTTGACACAGTCGTGTGTGGGATCAGTTCCTGTTTTGGCATATGTCTGGGGATCATATCCCGATACAGCAGTGCACCCACACCAAAAAACCACCATCTCCTCTTTGAAGCTGGGGAAGATAAAAATAACATTCACACATACACGTACACGCCACTCCAACCAACTCCACAGAATCACCGCGTGGCTGTGAATTAGGTCTTGGTGAGAATGGGGAGGAGTTGGTCTCAATCGTGTGGATTTTCTCGTATGTAGGATTAGTCTAGTCATTCCCCGCTCCGTTGCTCTGCCTCTTCTCCTCCTCACACGCGAGAAACCAACAAAGGACAATTGTCTCTCTCCCTCGTCTACTCTCTGGTGGTCTCTTTTGTTGGGTAGGTTGTGTTGAACCATTTACGAAGTGCAAAAGTTGGGGCAGCCTCCGTGTCCGGTTCCCCGTGTGTTCTAGGTGCTACGTTCTCTCCGGCACGGGTTCCTAAAATAGCCGTGGCTAAGTTGGTGTCTTATCAGGGAAAGCGATACCAAGTAGAGGTTGGCTCAAGGGAAAGTGGAGCGGCGTGGACTTATACTGCAGAAAGTCCGCCATGTAGACAGAGAGGAAGGAATGGAGCAATACAGTTGGGAGTACAAATCATTCCTCGACACTTGAAACTCATTAGTTTCATCTTCAAGTGTACCTACATCTGTACATGTGGAACGGTAATGATTCACTACAGGCGTATCCTTTTAAAGGAGAGCCGGCTCAATTATGTGAGACCGTCTCTTTTTCATACGAAAGCTAAGTTTTTCACGTGACCCTCCAAGCAGCCCGTATTTCCCAACCTAACCACACCAACAAACAAGCTCACTACATATGTGCATATGCTTCATATTGACCCATTTTGATGTCGTACCATCCTCCTATCCTCTCCTCCCCACGGTTTTCTTCCTCGGCATCAAATCATCTGAAGCCCCATACGAGAGGGAAAAAAAACTATTGCTCTGCTGCCAAATTTTCTCCGACTCCTCGTATAGGACCCTCTCTCTACCTTCACATACATACAAAGCAGCCTCCATCAATCTACACGTCCACCGCCACGAGCTTCCCCTTGATGTCACGATACCAGTCCATCTTCATGCGGGCGGTGTGGTTCACTCGGCCGTTCTCTTGTACTGCTTCACGCGCCTCATCTTACACGAGCAAACCGCGCAAGACCATCTCCGACATCCAGCAGCTCTACCGCCGAGACGAGCCCATCTCTATGGTCACTGCCCACGACTATATCACGGCACAGATGCTCGAATCAGCACAGGTTGATATTGCCCTCGTGGGCGACTCACTCGCCAACACCACGTTAGGGTACCAGGATACCAACGAGCTCACGCTCGACGAGTTTCTTTTCCACGTTCAAAGCGTGCAGCGCGGCAACGCCCACTCTTTGCTCGTGGCCGACATGCCCTTCGGGTCATTTGAGCAGAGCCCCGAGCAGGCCACGCGCACGGCCGTGCGGTTAGTGCAGCGCGGTAAGGTGCAGGCCGTAAAACTCGAGGGTGGCAACAAGCAAGTGTTGCCCACGGTCGAAAAGCTCGTGAGCGTGGGCATTCCCGTAATGGGCCACGTCGGGTTGACGCCGCAGAAACATAATGCCTTGGGTGGGTATAAACTACAGGGCCGCAGCACCGACAATGCGGTGCAGATCTACCAGGAGTGCTTGGACTTGCAGGGTGCCGGTGTGTTTGCCATTGTGCTCGAGTGCATCCCCAACAAGTTGTGCCAGTACATCACCAGTAAGTTGAGAGTGCCTACCATTGGTATTGGCGCGGGTCCCGCGGCCTCGGGGCAGGTGTTGGTTGTGTCCGATTTGTTGGGGATGAAGAACCCCGAGGAGAACCACGTTGCCAAGTTTGTCAAGCAATACGGCAGTTTCTTTGACCAGGGCGTGCAGGGGATCAAGCAGTACCAGGAAGACGTCAAGGCAAGGGAATTCCCCCACCCTGACGAACACGGGTATAAGATCAAGCGGGATGTCATGGAGGAGTTTAAGCAGAGAGTAGAAAACTAGAGAACAAACTTAGATAACTGCGAGCAATGGGGGTATAGGTAATAGCTAAGAAAAAAGAAACTTAGCTGGAAAAAAGAAATCAACATGTGACTAATAAAACGAGAAGAAGGAAAAAGTGGGAACACATTTTTGATAAGACATACATTAAGAGAACACCAAGAGAACACCAAGAGAACACCAAGAGAACACCTCTCCATATGACAGTGGATATTAGCGAAAACACTGATGACAATATCATCCGGGTGTACATCATCCGGCACGGCCAGACCGACCACAACTTGAAAAAGATCCTCCAGGGCCACTTGGACATCGACATAAATGACACCGGCCGGCAGCAGGCCGAGGCCGCGGGGCAGGCGATGCGCCAGGTCCTGCTTGACTACTGCATCTCCTCAGACCTCGTGCGATGTCGCAACACCGTCGCCAGCATTGTGCGCCACCAAACGAACCAAGATGTCAAGTTCACTCCGAACTTGCGCGAGCGCAACATGGGCAAGATCGAGGGGATGTACCTCCTGGACGCGCTTGCCACCTACGGCGAGGATTTCCGCAACTTTGGCGAAAAGGACACGGCGCTCTGCGTGCGCGTGGCCCAGGAATGGGACGAACTTATTGCCCGCGGTGGGCGCAACGTGGTGGTATGCACCCACGGCGGCGTCATTAGGCGGTGGTTCCGCTACATGTGGCAGGATCTCGGGTACGACTTGAGCAACGGATTGAGTACCGAGGACTTGAAGGTGCCTTTCAATACATCGATATCGGTGGTGGACATTGACCAAAGGACAAAGAGAGGCATCATCCAGATGTTTGGTAACACCAAGCACTTGGGCGGCAACTACGTGTTGGAGGAGCAGCGGTTGCGCTGAAGGATGACAACAGCACGCGTGAACTAATAGAAATGAAAGGAACAGGAGATAACGAATAGAAATTAAAGGAACAGGGGGTGAATAATATAAATGCCCGAGAATAGGGGTATAGGGAGAACCGTCACTTCTTGTCTATTATGGGAATGCGTATAAACGGTAACACGCACAAAGAAAACACAAACCAAGCAAAACCAAACACTCTATTAAACAATGACCTTGCGATTTTCAATCGTTCCTGATCTCGAGAACGACGCATACCTCTCAAAGGGGTCATTTCTCTCCAACTCATACTCGGGGTTCTTGGCTTTCGCGGCAATATGGTGTCTCTGGTAGATGCGCTTGCCCCACTTCCACGCCTCTGCCCCGAGCAAGAACAACACAGAGCACCCAAATGCCACACCCCACTCCCACGTGATTGACTTGTGTAAAAACACCTTGGTGTTGATCACGGGGATATAAACCACAGGGAATACCGACACAAACCCTCCTAACACCGACCAAAACAAAAACTGGTTGTCCCAGAGATCCGTAGCCATTTGCTTCCACCACGGGTTGTCCGTCTCCTGGCGCATGTAAAACAACGAGTTCGAAGGGTGGATGCACTCCCACGAGAGGAGCAACGCGCACCATGTCATGCACGCAAACGCCCCCGAACGGCCCCGAAACACCAAGTCGCACGTGTTGATATCGGCACTCATCCGATTGCAGTCGACGCCAAGGTACCCGTCGCCGTGGCCATACACGATAACCACAAAGCAGAGCAAGCACGACACTGCCATCCAAAACCCGTAACCCATCATGTCGATAATCACCTCCCACGTGAAGATGGTGCTGTTGGGGGGCTTTTCCAAAATGTCATCGCTCGCTTTTTCCTGGCCAAGCCCCATCGCGGGGAAGCACGATGTGATCACCAAGATCCACAACACCTCCACGGGCGACAAAGGAAACACCGAGAAACCAGAGTTGTCAATGAAAACAAGCCCAATCATCAAATAGAGTGCTTGAGCCACGTTCTCAGCAAGCAATTGTAACACAAATTTCTGGATGTTGGCGCTCATGCGGCGGCCCTCCTCGATGGCATTCAAAATACTGGCAAAATTATCATCGGTAAGGACAATGTCCGAAGCGTCTTTGGCCACGTCAGACCCGTTGAGGCCCATGGCAATGCCCACGTCGGCCTTTTTCAACGAGGGCGAGTCATTGACTCCATCACCAGTCATGGCAGCAAACTTCTGGCGGCGGTGCAACGCGTCAATCATGCGTACCTTGGTCTGCGGCGCACATCGCGCAATCACCAATGGCAACACGGGCAACGCGTCAATCTCGTCGTCCGACAAGGCGTCAAATTCGTTCGCCGTCATCACCATCACTTTAACTACCTCGTCAGCATAATGGTACAAATTGTGCGGCAAGATGCCCACTTCTTGGGCAATGGCGCGCGCCGTACCCGGGTGATCTCCCGTGAGCATGTGCACGTTGATCCCGGCCTTGTGGCACAACTTTACAGAATGTGCCGTCTCCTCTCTGGGAGGGTCGTAGATCCCAATCAACCCCTGGAAGATCAAGTGCGACTCTACCTGCTCCCGATTGTCAGTGTCGACGTTTTTGTTGTTAGTGATATCCTTGGTGGCAAACGCCAACACGCGTAACCCTTGCGACGACAAGGCGTGCATGTTCTCTTCGATACGCGCACGGTCGCGGTCCGTCAACTTCACCAACTCCTGCGAGTCAAACGAGGGGTCGTCCTTGGCGTGCTCATTATTATGACTGCTGTCAGTCTCACCGTACCAGTGGTCGCACAACTCAAGCACGCGCTCGACGGCGCCCTTGGTGTATACCTTGACCTCGCCCGACTCCCTGTGCTTGTACACCGCCGACATTCTCTTGATCGACGAGTCAAAGGGAAACTCGTTCAAGTGGTCGTAGCCGGAAACCAACGACTCGCGGCCATAGTTCAACCGCGAGGTGAACACCTGAATAGCAATCTCAGTTGCGTCGCCGTGCGCCTTCCACACCATTTCACCCGACTCCTCGTCCTTGGACTGGTTCACG
This sequence comes from Zhuliangozyma boniae, assembly GCA_002094185.1. Classification (NCBI taxonomy): domain Eukaryota; kingdom Fungi; phylum Ascomycota; class Pichiomycetes; order Serinales; family Debaryomycetaceae; genus Zhuliangozyma; species Zhuliangozyma boniae. Next base: position 62,559 of record MXQC01000038.1, read on the forward strand.
GTGGCAATGTTGGCAAGCGTCGCCGTCATTAACCAGTTGTGAATTGTCGTAGGCATGGGGTTTTGCGGGTACGACTTATTAAAGTCGACTTCCTCATCGGTCTCCTTGATAAACTGAGGTGACATCTTGACAAATTTCACGTCGCCCGCCGTGGGGTTGTATGGCTCATTGGAGTTTTGCACGTGCAAGGTGCCCACGTTGGGTATCCACACCTTCTTGGCAATCATCTTGCCCTGGGTCAAGGTGCCAGTCTTGTCAGAGCAGATATCGTTGATGCCGCCCAAGGCTTCGAGCGAGTCCAACTTGCGGACAATAACATTCTTCGACACCATCACTTGCGCGCCCACCGCCATGGTGATGGTTAAAACCACAATCAACGCCGAGGGAATCATGGAGAGCGCCACGCAAATGGCGTAGATGGCCACCTCCTTGTTGACCACCATCTTCTGCGACCCCATCACGATGATAGCAAACACTACCGCCACCCAAAATAAAAAGATGGCCAACCACGCCAACTTGCGCTGCAAGGGCGTGCCCACAGTAATTCCCAAAATGTTTCCAATAATGTCATAGATGGTGCCAAACCCGGCGCGCGCATACTCACGCTTCTTGGGCGTGCGGTCGTTGGACTTGTCGACCTTGCGGATGATGCCCTTGTCGCCGCGGAGCGACTGGGCAATCTTGCCAATTTCGGTGTTGAGGCCGGTGCCGTAAACAATCCCGGAACCACGGCCCTTGGACACCACCGAGGACGAGTACGCCAAGTTCAAGCGGTCGCCCACGGGCACGGGCACGGTGTAGTCGTCGTACACCGCGGTGTGGTCCTTGGCCACGGGCAACGATTCGCCTGTCAACAACGCCTCATCCGTCTCCAAGTTCATTGAGTCAAAAAGGCGAATGTCTGCAGGGACGGTGTCGCCCACTTTGATGTGGACAATGTCGCCGGGTACCACCTGCTCTGCGGGCACGGTGATATCGTCGCCATTTCTGGTCACACGCGCGGTGGGCGACGACAACGAGCGCAACGAGCCCATGGTTTTTTCCGCTTTCATCTCCTGCACAAACCCTACAGAGATGTTAATGCCCACCACGGCGCCAATGACGCCACCAGAGATCCAGTCCTTTATGGCAAGAGCAATGACCATGGAGATGATCAACACCAAGATCATGGCGTTGAACACCTGGTGTGCCATGATCTTGGTGTACGAGATCTTGTCCTCGTCGCCCAAGTTGTTGGCGCCGTACGTGCTCAACAGCGTCTCGGCACCCTGCGTCGTCAACCCATCTACTATGCTGGTGTGGAACTCGCTGGCCACACGGTCCACGGTCATGCGGTACGCCTGGAATGTGGGGCTTGAGCCGGAGCCGCTGCCGCTGCCGCTATTGTTGCGAGAACCGCCGGGGTTGCCCAAAGACCCATCCGACAAGGACGAGTCAGTGTGTATGCGTTCCTTGTTCATCTCCTTGTGGGAGGATTTCGATTCGTTAGACATAAAATGGAACCTGTCGCCAGTACTTTCTTTATTATCTTTTACTAGCAAGGTAGAATGCGGGCCACTGTTGTGTAAAGATATGTCAGTCTATGCAAGCAATAGAATAGCAATGATTAGTCTTGATGTCGAGAACACTGGTGATGGATGAAAAAGAGAAAAGAAAAAGACAAAAGAAAAGGAGAAAGAGGATGGGATGAGAGGGGAGTCGTGATGTATTTATACACCATGTAGTGGGGACGGAAGAGAGAGTCGTAACGCTCTTTACCATCACCACCTCTTTTATTAGTATATCTTTTTTCTTGGCCTTTGGCAACTTTTTTCTTTTCTTTTTCTATTTTTTTCTTTCTTGCTTTATCTTTCTTACGTTTGCTTTACTTTGTAAGTGTGTCACATCACGTGCGCCTTGCCTTTGTGGGCTGACTGTTCTTTAGGGGGAGGGAGAAAGAAAGGGCCGCACAGGCTGCCGACACAAGAAGGGAGGCGGTTGTTAACTACATGACTGGGAACGTGCTCTCCTGCCACGGGGTTGGTCATCAAGGTTTGGCGACACCTCCCATCAACCTACTCCTAAGCTGTTCCATTTCTCACCAAGGCGGAGAGGCGGAGGTGAAATGCGATGAGCTTGTATCTATCTTTTGACCTTCGCTTGCTCTTTCCTTTCCCCCTCCTCCCGCCCAAAATCCACCAGCAATAAGGACAAGGTCGCAAATTGTAATCCATTATACACTTTATTCCGGCTCCGCCAATTAATCTACTCCCTAGGGGCCGAAAGAAGGAAGGTGGTATTTTTGAGTCTCGTTGGTTGCACTTTTTTCTTAACAGCCAAGAAGTGTTCTGCACGGCATTGGTTATGGTGAAATTTCTTTGCTGCTGCGGAGAAAGACAATAGCCGGTGCCAACACACAGCACACACAGCCTCGGTCTTAATGGTGCCCGTCTGTTATCCATACGGCAATTGGCGTCTGTGGAGAAGAGACAGGTGAGTATGTGTAGCGGTAGGCCAAGACTCGTGTGCCCCCTTGTTGTCTCCGATAATTCCTTATCTATTGCTGCATGTATTTCCAGTGTATCACACTAGCAATAACAGCTCTTTCTTTTCACCTGGTGCTGCATCTCTGGCTCTCTGTGGGGGAAGAGAGAAGGCAAAAGAAAAGTCGTGTCTCACACGAGGAAAAAAATACGTGACAGCGCGAGCGATAAACTATGTGGTTTGCCAGGAATATTATCTTTGCGCCGATCTTCCATGACCCCTTCTTGTGAACACCGCCTCTCTCTCTTGTGGCCATCATATCACTGGCTATATGTACCTCCTCTATCTTCCCCACTTTGAAAGATACGGAAACCAAAGGGGGGACCCCGTGGCAAACCGTGTTGCCGATAACATTCTCTTGGTTCATCTACGAGCACTCTCATTGGTCAAAACACCATCGTTTCTTTTTACACCTGTTGGTTTCTACTTTCTCCTTGGTTTTTTCTGAGCAAGTGTATGCTCTTTTTTTTCTTGACGTTTTCTTGGTATACCTTTTGGTGAAACAACCGCCCATGCCGACAATGAGCCGCCACAAATCCTAGAACTGTAGAGAGCACCATGCATCGGCTGTAAGGGAGGAGCGCCTAATGGCTGATTTGATGGATGTGTTCCCAACTGGTGCTGTTGTTGGAGAGGCTCCTTCCCTTCTCCCCAGGAATTACGGCAATTGTTATGGTTGACACACATTGCCGCTCCCCACCGTCGGTTGCTGCAACATGGGGCACACAAAGTACGGACTTGACATTTTTCCTCATCCCCAATTCCCTCGCCCTCTTCTACATGTACTCGCCATTGTGCTTGCATTAGTCTCTTCTCACTTTCTCTTGGATTATTCCCACATGGCCCACGAGGTCTCTTGTTATCTTCCAAGAAAAGTCTTAGACAGCCAAGAAATATGTGGCGCTATATACAGGATGGTCACTTCTCAGAGGCAAAGGGTTGGGCACTTTCGGAAGCTTCCAAAGTACCCGATACTGTCTTGGTGGCGAGCGGAGGTAGGAAAAATATATGTTCAAACTACGGCTCTGATTGTAATGGATACGTTTTATGGACCATATGCAGCTTCAATGTATCTTTTGGTTACGTGATGTGATATGGTAGCGTTGTGAGGCACGGGTTTAAAATCAGCCCTTAACTATGAGGATCTCGGAATTGCACAAACAGCATCAAATGGCGCCAAACCACATCCAAAGAACGTGGTCAACAAGTGCACAGGCAGAAGGGAATGGCTCTAGCTTCTATCAGAAGTACTTAGAGCACCACCTGCATGGTGCACCTTCTATTTGGCGTTGATACTCATCCTCGTCTTTACATTTTCCATTTTTCGACGAAAACTGAGGGGAAACAAAGTAGATACAGTCTCGGTCTTTCCCACAAGATGCATGTTCAGCCTTCTCAGGAAGAGGAGCCAGTACCGCACACTATACCCCTCCCTTTTTGAGGCGACAGAAGAAAATCGAGCCGTTGGGCTAGAGGGAATGTGCAGGAAACGTCTCACGGGACAACCCCTTTATACTCCGAAACTGGGCTTTGGTTGGCCATAGCGCAACGACGCAGTATGTCATCGGGCGGAGAGTACCGCTGGTAACAACAATACCGCCACGCACACAACGTTAGCTTCTCCCTCCTCGATGCTCCCCCTCTTCACGTTTCCCTGTTTCGGTGGAGTTCTTTTTCCTTTTCCCTTTTTCTGTCTGCAGTATGTTAGGTATTGGGTTGTTTTGTGTTGTGCATGTTTCACCAGCAATGTCGCGCTTCGTCTTGACCTTCCCAGCGCCTCCAGTTTTCTCCTGTGCTTCAGCAGAAAGAAGGAGAAAAAAGCCCAACTACGAAGGGGGACCAAGTGCCCCGCTGGCGAAGATGTGGGGAAATGGAGCAACAGCGCCAAGCGCCAAGTTCGAAAGGGCTTTATTCTGTGAGGAGTGAGGGGAGAGCGCATACACTGCGATAAAGGGAAACCATCCCAAGAAGCAGAACAAAAGAGCAACTACTCTCCTTTCCTTCAGCAGCGATGCTCTGTTCTGCTCTCCCCCTGCCTTCTCCCCACACAGACGTTATATCTTTCCGCCCGTGCCTCTCAACACACTCAGAACGGTCCGAGAAAATGTCGCGCTTCCCGATCCAAAGTGTTTTTTTCACTTGCCTGGGGAAGGTGAAAGATGAATTAATTAATTTCCCACACAATGCATTATCCCGCCCACCGACATAAAACACGTATAGGACAGGAAGAAGACACACACAATATGCATCCATACCACAATATGCGGGGGGGGGGATCAAGTTCCGCTTAACGGTGCTAGGCAGGTCGATAACAGGAGGCAGAAAAAGAGTGAGGGGAGTGGGGGGAAGAGAAATGAAATGAAAGGAAAGACCGCCCATGGAGGACTCTAAAAATGAGAACTATAAATAGGGGTCCATCCCATAGACACTTTCCCTTCTTCTTCCCTGTTCCTTCTCCATCCAAGCATATCAACACATACAATGTCTCACGGATTTTTGTCCACCAAGGGTACCAAGATTGTCGACGCTAAGGGCAACCCCATCGTTTTGAAGGGCACGGCCATTGGCGGCCACTTGAACATGGAGAACTTCATCACCGGTTATCCCGGCCACGAAACCGAGCACAAGAAGGTGTTGAAGAAGGTCATTGGCCAGGAAAAGTTTGACTTTTTCTTTGACAAGTTCTACGAGTACTTCTGGACTGAGAAGGACGCCGAGTTCTTTGCCAACGAGTTGGGTTTCAATGCGTTGAGAATCCCCTTCAACTACCGCCACTTTATCGACGACGAGGACGATCTCTTCAAGATCAATCCCAAGGGTTTCGAGAGGATGGACCGTGTTGTCGACATTTGCGCCAAGTACGGCATCTACACCATCTTGGACTTGCACGCCGTCCCTGGTGGCCAGAATCAGGACTGGCACGCCGACTCCGGTATCCACAAGTCCATCTTCTGGGACTTTAAGGTGTTCCAAGACTCCATGGTCAACTTGTGGGTTGAGATTGCCAAGCACTACAAGGACAACACCTGGATTGCCGGCTACAACCCCTTGAACGAGCCCGCCACGCCTGACCACCATAAGTTGGTGGACTTTTACAAGAGAGTCGACAAGGCCGTGAGACCCCACGACCCCGACCACCTCTGGTTCCTCGACGGCAACACCTACTCCATGGACTTTAGACAGTTCCCCGCCGCCGACTTTGTCTCCAAGGCCGTGTACGCCATTCACGACTACTCGACCTACGGCTTCCCCCACTTGGACGGCTACTTGTACCAGGGCACCGACGACGAGAAGGCCAAGTTGAAGAAGCAGTATGAGAGAAAGTTGGAGTACATGCAAAAGTACAACGTACCCGTGTGGAACGGTGAGTTTGGCCCCGTGTACGCATCCAAGGAGAGAGGCGACGAGAACCCCGATGTTATCAACAGACACAGATACAACGTGTTGAAGGACCAGTTGGCCATCTACAAGAAGGGCGACCCCTCCGGCGATGGCTCCCCCATCTCGTGGTCCATCTGGTTGTACAAAGATATTGGCTACCAGGGCTTGACCTACGTCTCTCCCGAGTCCAAGTGGTACCAGGTGTTTGGCAAGTGGTTGTTGAAGAAGAGAAAGTTGGGCTTGGACAGATGGGGCTGTGACATTGACCCCAAGAACGACAAGTTGTACGAGGACCTTGTGCAGCACATCTTGGAGAACACACCCGAGAAACACCATCGCGCCTTGTACCCCCACGTCTGGCACGTCAAGGACTACGTCTACAGAGTGTCCAAGGACATGTTGTTCTCGCAGATTGCCCAGCACGAGTACGCAGACTTGTTTTCCGGCTTGTCGTTTGACGAGTTGGACGAGTTGGCCGCCTCGTTCAAGTTTGAGAACGTGTGCAAGAGAGACGAGTTGAACGCCATCTTGAAGGAGTACTAAAGGGAGAGGGAAAGCAAATGGTGAGAAGCGTGACGCGTGTGTGCACGGGCGTAAAAGTGTATATGTGCATGCTTTATAGAGTCTAAAGAGCTTTCTGGAATAAAAACATAGGACGTGTCGTTTCATGAGGGTGGGTGTGCTCTACCAGTATACGGAGTTAACTGCGGACGTCGTCCAACACATATACTCTCCTGAACAGCAAGGGTTGGTTCTCCGTGCACACACCTAGTGTTTTGATGGGAGCTTGTCTCTACTGTCTTGTTGGCACCAAAACATCATCCATCCACTGGCACATCTCCTTTCTGTAACCTTCTCCTCTATGGCTATGATGTCAGGGACATTGGTGGACCCACCACTCCACCTTCCGCATTCGGAAAAGTTCCCGCAAACACCCCCCGCATTCGGCACTCCCTCCCGCAGAGAAAAAAAACAAAACAAGAAAAAAAACGACATCGTCCGTTCCCCTCCTTTTAATGGGAGCGCATGGAGGAATGAAATAAAAAGAAACAACGGGAACGTTTGTGTGTCTTGCCATTTCCTCCTACCAGGCACAAAAGCCCGGATTCGGAAGTCACCGCGTTCCCTCCTTTTCCTCCTCCGCTGTCCACCTTAATTTATTAGTCCACACACCAGGTGGAGCAAATAGAAGAATAGGAGGGGTGATGTGCGGTGGAAGTGTGCGGTGGAGGGGCAGTACAAATACCGGGCAGTCTCCGCCCTCTTTCATTTCTTTTCTCGTTTCCCCAACCAACTTCGTATTCCCTTCCACTAGTTTCCCCTAACAACATGCAGCTCGTGGACCCCGAAGTTAAATTATCCGCCACTCCCAAAATTCAGCAGCTCGACATTGAGCAGTTGCTCGAGGAGTTGACCATCGAGGAAAAGATTTCCCTCCTCGCCGGTTCCGATTTCTGGCACACCGTTCCTATCGAGCGCCTCAACATCCCCTCCATCCGCGTGTCTGACGGCCCCAACGGCATCAGGGGCACTAAGTTCTTCAACAGTGTACCCTCCAACTGTTTCCCTTGCGGGACCGGATTGGCGGCCACGTTCAACAAGGACTTGCTCATGGAGGCCGGCGAGTTGATGGGCAAGGAGGCCAAGATGAAGGGTGCCCACGTGATTCTCGGCCCCACCTCCAACATTGTGCGCTCCCCTTTGGGCGGGCGCGACTTTGAGAGTTATTCCGAGGACCCCTTGTTGTCGGGCCATGCTGCCGCATCCATAATCAGAGGTATCCAGAACGAGAACGTTGTCGCGTGCTTGAAGCACTTTGTGTGCAACGACCAGGAAGATGAGAGACGCGCCGTAGACACCTTGTTGACAGACCGCTCTTTCAGGGAGATCTACCTCAAGCCCTTTCAGATTGCCTTGCGCGACGCCAACCCCGGCTCCATCATGACCTCATACAACAAGATCAACGGTACCCACGTTTCCGAGTCCAAGGCGGTGTTGCAGGAAATCTTGCGCAAGGAGTGGAAGTGGGACGGGTGCACCATGTCCGACTGGTACGGCACCTACTCCACCAAGGCCGCGTTGGACGCTGGCTTGAACTTGGAGATGCCCGGTCCCACGCGGTTCAGACAGATTTTGCAGACTGTGTACAAGGTGCAGTCCAACTTGATCCACCCCAGCGTCATTGACGACAATGTGCGCCAGGTGTTGAAGTTGGTTAACCAGGGGTTAAAGGCCGGGATTCCCACCGACGTGGTGGAATCGCCCAATAACGACCCCGCAGCCAGCGCTCTTTTGAGAAAAGTGGGCGATGAGTCCATTGTGTTGTTGAAGAACGACGACGCCATCTTGCCACTCTCCAAGTCGGCCAAGCAGACCATCGCCGTCATTGGGCCCAACGTCAAGGCGGCCCAAGACTCAGGCGGTGGCTCGGCCTCGTTGACGGCGCGGTACAAGGTCACTCCCTGGGACGGCATTGTCACCAAGGTGCAGGAAGGTGGTAACGCCGTCACCTTAAAGTACGCACTTGGTGCCCTCTTGGACAAGAACTGCCCCGACATTGCTCCCGTGTTGGTTAGCGAGAAGGGCGAGAAGGGCTTTGTCACTGCCAAATTCTACCATTCCGCTCCCGAGATCAAGGACCGCAAGCCATTTGAGGAGTTATCGCTCAACACCTCGCGGTTGTTCCTCAACGACTTTAAGAGCGACAACTTGGACCCCGAGCAGCTCTTGTACTACGCCGACTTTAGCGGCTACTTCACCCCCGAGGAAACGGGTGAATACGAGTTTGGGTGCTCCACCTTGGGCACGGCCCAGGTGTTTGTAGACGACAAGTTGGTTGTGGACAACAAAACCAAACAGGTCAAGGGTGATGCTTTCTTCCTTGCCATGGGCACGCGTGAGGAGCGCGGTAGCTTGCACTTGCAAAAGGGTCAGCAGTACCACATCAAGGTTGAGTTTGGCACGTCGCCCACCTACACCCTCGAGCGGATCCAGGAGCCCGGTGGTGTGTACTTTGGGTTGCGGATTAAGTCCTCTCCCGAGGACGAGATTGCCAAGGCCGTCGAGGCGGCCAAGACCGCCGACAAGGTGGTGATGGTGGTGGGATTATCCAAGGAGTGGGAATCCGAGGGCTTTGACAGACCTCACATGGACATCCCGGGTTACACCAACGAGTTGGTGGAGCGCGTGATTGCCGCCAACCCCAACGTAGTAATTGTCAATCAGTCTGGGTCACCCGTGACCATGCCCTGGGTCCACAAGACCAAGGCATTGGTGCAGGCGTGGTATGGGGGCAACGAGTTGGGCAACACCATTGCCGACGTGTTATTTGGCGACGCCAACCCTTCGGGCAAGTTGTCGATGTCGTTCCCCAAGCGGTTGGAAGACAACCCTTCATTCCTCAACTACGGCTCGAACAAGGGCCAGGTATGGTACGGCGAAGATGTGTTTGTGGGCTACCGGTACTATGAGAAGGCCAAGCTCGACGTGTTGTTCCCCTTTGGCTACGGGTTGTCGTACACCACGTTTGCCATCGAGAACTTGAAGGTGCATGCCAACGACGCCGAGGTGGTGGCCACTGTGGACGTGTCCAACACTGGCAAGGTTGCGGGCGCCGAGGTGGTGCAGTTGTACGTTGAGCAGCAGCACCCTACCATTAACAGACCAGTCAAGGAGTTGAAGGAGTTTGCCAAGGTACACTTGGCTGCAGGCGAGACCAAGACGGTGCATTTGACGGTCTCTGTCAAGGAGGCCACATCGCACTGGAACAGCTTTGTCGACAAGTGGCAGTCCGATAAGGACACCTACAAGGTATTGGTGGGCAACAGCAGCGACAACATTGTTGCCGAGGCTGAGTTTGCCACGAAGAAGACCTTTACCTGGTTGGGTTTGTAGTTATGAGTAGTTAACGAGAATTTCATTTTTGTACTGAATTTTTGTGGGCAAGGAGAGACGCGCCTTGGAGGAGAAGGAGCATTAAAACACCAAAAGGAATACGACATCATCACACACAACAACACCATTTACCCAATGAGCAGACCATCGCCGTTGCTGAAATTCTGCGACATGGGCCACATTGAAGGCGAGACCCACCGCAAGATCCGCAACTACTTCCTCGTACTTGACGTGCAGAAGCGGAGCAGCACCCTCTACCGGTTCCGCGTCACCGACTTCACAAGCCACCCGCAAGCAGCCACAGACTACGCCGACCGGTTCGAGGGCTGCGGATTGGTTGTATCCGCAGACCAGATTATTCCATTGATTGTACATTGCGACAAGTTTGACGCCATCGAGGGCGATTATAAGCACGTGCATGGGACCGAGTTGCGGCTACGCGACAGCGTCAACAAGCTGCCCGGGACCGAGTTGAAGGTCGCTGACAAGCTCATCCTCCTCCTGATGAACATCAGACTACGCACATACAAGGGCATGCTTGAGCTTTTCACTTACGACCCGGACTTGTTGGATGTGGACGCGGTGCCGCCTGAGGAGCTGGAGTTTGTTGACTCCTTCCAGCGCGATCTCATGCGAAACACCGCATTTATCAGAAACAACTGGGAAGTGGCGTTGAGGGCCCTCCTGGACAGAATTTTGTCAACCTTTGACTTGGTAACACCATTTGACAGCTCCGATGGCGAGGACGCGTTCTTCGAAACCGCACGGGCAGCACAAACCGTTAACAAGGAGACTATAGAAGATGCTCCACGGAGCGAGCCCACAAAATTGAAGGCGGAGCCGACTACAAGCGAGCCGCATGCCGACTTCATTGAAGATTTGGAGTTTGCCGACGACTACATATTGACATCGGAGGCGGGGCCCGAGGAGAGGAACCACAGCAAAATGCCGCGTGTCTATAGAATTGCCGAAATTAGAGCCCTCGACGATTGTATCGATCACAAGGTCTATTCCGTGGCGTGTGCCGTAGCCGGAACCAACCCGTCTGATTGGTCGCTCGTGTGCGCCAAGGAGTTTCGAAACGAGCACGGCGCTACCGTGGTGGGCGATCCCATCCCTCGTGATCTCGAGTTGGTGTTGGTCGACCCTCTGGCCGGCGAAGACATTGTTTCCGAATCGGACACACTCTCAGTGTACGTGGACAAGGACGATCTCATAAAGTTCACCAACACATCGCGAATCGAGCAGTTGTACACGACGGCACGCAAACTCGAGCAAAAGTTTACTGCTGATAGCACCGGAAGGGTCACCCAGATTGACATCTGCAAGACCGCAAAGGTGGTTGATCCACATGGCGGCACCGTCACCGTGTGGAGACCCGTGAACTTGACAATGTAAGCAGCATCACGTGATGAGCCTTTTTCATCCATTTTTTCTCTCCAACCAAAGAAGATCATTTCTTCATCCGCCAAAGCACACCATGGTCTTGCTGTCTCTCGCCAGTGGCAGCAGCGTCTCCACTCTCCCTACCATCCGCCACTACTCCAAGCGGTCGTTCAAGGATGCCTTGTCACTTGAGGAGTTTCTCTTTCGGAGCCGGGTGCGTGCAATCTACCGTGACTTAGTGCGCCAGGTGTACAGGACGCACCAGCGCGATGACCTCCTCGCGTTTGTGCGCGGGGAGTTCAAGGTTAACACCAAGGAAACCGACTTGAACTATCGCAAATACCTACTATCACAGGGCTTGAACCAGATCAACCAGATGAGCGCCAGCTTGGGCCTCAACATCAGGTACAGGTAAGGAGAAGCACAAGTGAGGGGAGGCACAAGTGAGGAGATGAAATTGCCCATGTCTACATACTGTTTATCAACGGCATCGTCGAGTCGCGAATGGAGTTTTTGATCTCGGTTTTGGTGGCTTCAATGTCAAACTCAAAGGGGAGTTCAAACTCCATCTGGTCAATGAGGCTCGTTTGCTTGTCCACGAGCTTGTGCAGCTTGATCTCCTGACCCAAGGGCTTGAGCAAAGCGCTCACCTGGTGCACGTATGCTGTCGAGTGGCGCTTGGCGACTAAGTGCACCACCTTGGTGAATTCCGCGAGCTCCACGAGGTTATGGTTCAACTCACTCGACAAGATGTTGGCAGGTACGATCGCCTGCTTCACCTTTTCGGCCTTCAAGTTCTTTTGGATAAAGTTGAACAACGACTGCGCTTCCGTGGGGTTCACGTTGGTCTTGACAATCTTTAGCAAGTTAAAGTAGAGTTTGTACACCAACGTGTCAAAGCCGAACCGCAACTTGGCGTTGGACATGGTCCGGTTGTAGACCTTCAAGTACTTGGCGGCTGCAACTTCGCTATCCTCAAACACAAGCAAATAGACAAGTAACTTGAGCTGCACAGTGGCATCGTCATGAGGAATCGGCACCACGTTGGTATTTTCAAGGCCCTTCCATTCGGTCTTAAAGTCGCGGTTGTCGCTGTAGCTGTTGCCGTCGCAGATGCGCACCGACTCCGTCTGGAGGTAGCGGACAAAGTAATTGACATAGCCACTGTCGCCCGTCACCAAGGAACACTGGATGATCTTGGCCACGGTGGCGTTCAAGGAGATCGAATTTTGAAGCCGCTTGCCGAACGCGACAAAGCTCTCGAGCTTGCTAAACACGCCGGTCTCGAACCCCGACTTGATTGTCAACTTCACTTCCTCCTTTGCTGTCAAGTAGAAGCGGAAAATGTCCACCAACCTGTCGAGTATTGGTTTGGAGAGATTCACATGGGTCAAGTAGTGGCTCAACGTCTCGTGCTGCACCATTTTGATCTTCAAGTCCTGGTACACGGGGTACACGAGGTCGTTGGTGTTCAACTGCGAGTACAACTTCATGAGCCACAACTTGAGCATGTGGTTGTACTTGTCCTGCTTGATGAGGTGGTGGAGGATGCCGATGCACTTGATGACGTTTTGAGGAGACTGGTCTGCTGATAAATCGTGCACAATCGTGGCCAACGCCAACTCGTTCAACACGTTGCTATCAAACTCGCCGCCGCGGATGGATTCGTTCTGCTCGTACAGCTTGTACACCCGCCACCCCTGGCCGCTCGACACAAACCGCTCATTGTTGACAAGCATGGTGAGGCTATCCACATCGGCCTTGGTGTCCGCGAGCAATGCTCTGGTGGACTCCCGGACCTTATTGTAGAACTCGGTCGGCAACTCGTAGTTGGACAAGTCAAAGAAGCAGCACTGCTTATGGTTCATCTTGTCGTAGTACACAACGACGCTGTCACCAAGGTAGTGGCCGTAGACCTGTGCCAACTCCACCTGTGCCAACGCGGTGTTGCGTGAAGCAGTGCCAATCACAGCCGTCACCTCGTCAAAGGGCTTGCCCACCTGTTGGGCCGCGAAAATATACAACTTCCAGGTATCAAAGTCGTCAAACTGAGACAATGACTCAGTTGTTGCCTTGAGCAAGCCAGGCCAGTTCCCACTCTCCCGCAACGCAGCAAAGTAGATCAACCGCAACTCCCAGTCAAGCTCGAGCTTGGCGTCGGCCAAAGTCTTGACGATCCCTTCATGGTCATTATCGCGGAGCAAGAACTGGACATACAAAAAGAGCTCCTGGCACGACTCGAAAGGCGCCAACCCCTCCATTAACTTCTTGCCCAAAGACTTGTGCAACATTGCCTCCTTGTCATTTTCAGGTCGCTGGAGCAAAAAGCTGAATGCATACCACAACGTGTACTTTCTCTGCTTGCCGTTCTTGTTCAAATGCATAAAGATTCGGTTAAACAATTTCACATTGAGCTTATCGATGGCACTATCCCACCACGCCAACGACAATTGCTCAGCCAGCACTGGATACTTCTTGATAACGTTCTCATACGCCAAGTCTGCCTCGCGGTCCATCCCCACCTCCTCAAAGAACTCGCTGAGTAAGGCGATGGCTGCGGGGTCAGTGGGATATTTGCCTAACAAGTCCACGTTGCTCTTAATGGCTTTGTCACGCTGGCCTGTCTTGAGGAGCACCTTCGCTTGCAAGGCATAGTAGAAGCTCTTTTGTGGAAATTTGGTAATTTTCTTTGCAAGCAACAGCTGTGCATACCCATATGAGCCTTGGCCTATTAGGTCGAGCAACTCCTGGTCACTATCGGAGACGGACATGCTATGGTGGTGGCGGAGAGGACAAAGATTTTTATGGAAACCTTTTTTTCCAAATTCTCTCGATCTCGGCCGTGGTCGTGGAGAGGGCACCAAGACGTTGATGCAAAGGAACCAGCAGATAAAAGGGGAGGTGTCGCTGCTACCAGGTCGATCCAGGCCTTGACTGCCACAAAGCTGGGCTTATCTCTTCAATTGCTTGCTTGACCTCTTGTTTGCTAGATCTCTTGGTTGAATGACCTCTTGTTTACTTAATTGCTCTACCCTTCGCTGTTCTCTTTTCGCGGATGAAAAATCCGCTCTGTCCCCCTCATCTGGTGAGCCCCCATTCCCTCCCCTATAAAAGCGAACAAAAAACACCAGCCCACAATCCATGTTCAAGAAACTCCTTTTGTCCACCACCAAACTAGCCATGCCCCAATTTAACAAGTCGTTTTTGATGAACCACACCTGCTTGCGGATCAAGGATCCCAAGGTGTCAGTTCCGTTTTACACCGACCGGTTGGGCATGAAGTTGATCGCCACGTTCCCCTTTAAGGATTTCACGTTGTACATGTTGAACTACGAGACGGCCGAGAACAAGAAGCTCAATTGGTCTGCGCGTGAGGGGGTGTTGGAGTTGTGCCACAACCACGGTGCCGAGAACGACCCCAACTATAAAGTGAACAACGGCAACGGCACCGAGCATCGCGGATTCGGCCACATCTGCGTGTCCGTCGACAACATCGAGATTGCTGAGCACAAGTTGCTCGCAGATGGGGTTGAGTTCAAGAAGAAGTTGAGCGACGGCAGACAAAAGAACATTGCCTTTGCGTTAGACCCTGACGGATATTGGATCGAGTTGGTCGAGAATGGCATCGACAAGCAGATCTCAAGAACGGAGCCCGGCACCTACAAGTTGAACCACACCATGATCCGGGTTAAGGACCCGCAAAAGTCGTTGGACTTTTACCGCAACGTGTTGGGGTTCAAATTGTTATCAACCAACAAGTTTGACGACGCCAAGTTCACATTGTACTTTTTGGGCTACAACTGGGACCCGGAGTTCAAGGAGGACACCATGGCCACCTCGGACCGGCACAAATTGCTGTCGTTGGTTGAGTTGACGCATAACTGGGGCACCGAGTCGGACCACGAGTTCAAGGGCTACCACAATGGCAACTCCACCGAGGGTGGTGCTGTGCAGGGGTACGGCCACACGTGCGTGTCGTGCGACGACCCTGCCAAGTTCTGCGCCGAAATCGAGCAGGAGCTTGGCGACCGTGCTGACTGGTCGTTGAAGTGGGACCAGGGCAATATCAAGAGGATCGCTTTTATCCGCGACCCCGATGGCTATGCTATCGAGATCTTGGGCCACGACTTGTTTGCTGAAAAGTCCAACTTATAAGAGTGCAAGCGTCTCTTTCCCCACAGCAATATCTTATCCTAGCCCCCTTGGTCCTCCCAGACCCAAAAAGGATGACAGGAGACGAAAAATAAAAAAAGCCAGATCCCGTTTTCGCTCACGTAAGCGCCACACACTCTTCTTCCAGTATAAATAGCCAACAACTTTTCCCCACCCGCCACCTGCCACCACCCCTTTTTTTCTTACCTAGCGTATGTTCAGACACGTTGTCAGACAAGTACAGCCCATTTCCCTTATAGCCAAGCGAACCTTCTACGAGAGCAACATGGTGTCTCAGCAAGCATTGACCAAGGCCAAGGGATTGATCAGCTCGCACCCCATTTTTATCGCCTCCAAGTCTTACTGCCCCTACTGCGCCGCCACCAAGAAGACCATTGGTGCTATCACCAAGGACGCGTACGTGATTGAGTTGGACGAGGTTGAAGACGGCCAGGAGCTCCAAGATGCGTTGTTTGAGTTGACCAACCAGAGAACCGTGCCCAACGTGTTTATCAACGGCGAGCACATTGGAGGCAACTCCGATGTCCAGGCCTTGAAGTCGCAGGACAAGTTGGAGCTCAAGATTAAGGCGGCCTTGTAATAGAGAAGTTGGAGATCTTTAGATGAGAATACACACCGTGGATTATTCAAATATGTGGCAACCACCTCTGGTGGCTGCCTTTCTCTCACACAAACGAAAATTTTTTTCTCAGTAGATACGAACTACATAAAGTAGCACCATCAGCAGCATCACCACCACCATTTTCACCATGTCAAACATCGGCTTACAGGTGAGACAGGCAGTTCCGTCCATCGACTCTGTTGTCATTGAGTATGCTGTTGGGTACATCCAGCACGTGTCGCACGCCACCGAGGACAGCGTGTTGGCGCAGCAGTTGAACATCGACAGCGAGTTGGGGTTCATCCGCGAGTTGCTCGTGCAAGCGGGCGGTGATGCCAGCAAAGTAGCAGGATTGACGGCGACCATTTCCAAGATGTTGAGTGAGAAGCTCGCCAAGAACATGGAGAAGTTGGCGCTCACGGGCGACACGTCCAAGCGGTTGCTCGACATCAACGTGCTCCAGAATAACAACAAGCGCGACATCAACTCGTCGTTGGCGTTGCTCTCGGCGTCCAATAATATCGAGCACACGGGCCGGCAGATGGAGAGCCGTGTGGACAAGAAGAAGTTGGAGAAGCAGGAGCGCAAGATCGCCAAAAAGGTGGCCAAGCGCAACAACAAGTTTGTGCAGTACGAGGCGTCGAAGCTCCTCAACCAGAAGAAGGAGGATGATTACGATTCGTTCTTCTTGGAGATCAATCCGCTTGACTTTGGCCAGTCTGCTGGCAAGTCCAAGGACATCAAGATCGACAACTTTGACTTGTATGTGGGCGACGGTCAGCGTATTCTTAGCGAAGCGTCGTTGACATTGGCGTACGGCAGACGGTACGGTCTCGTGGGCCAGAACGGTATTGGTAAGTCGACGTTGCTCCGCGCGCTTTCGCGGAGAGAGTTGAACATCCCCAAGCACATTACCATCTTGCACGTAGAGCAGGAGATCCGCGGCGATGATACCCCGGCCTTGCAGAGCGTGTTGGATGCCGACGTGTGGCGCAAGAGCTTGTTGCAGGAAGAGCAAAAAATCAATGAGCGTATTGTTGAGATTGAAAAATTACACGGAGAGTTTGACGAGGAGTCGTTGGAGGTGAAGAAGTTGGATAACGAGCGCGACGACTTGGAGGCGCACTTGACCGAGGTTAGCGAGAAACTTTACGAGATGGAGTCCGACAAGGCCGAATCGCGCGCCGCGGGGATTTTGTACGGGTTGGGGTTCACCAAGGAGACGCAGGGGCTTCCCACTAAGCAGTTTTCCGGTGGGTGGAGGATGCGGTTATCGTTGGCGCGCGCGTTGTTCTGCCAACCGGACTTGTTGTTGCTAGACGAACCCTCCAATATGTTGGATGTGCCCTCGATCACGTTCTTGGCCAAGTACCTTCAGACGTACAAGTCGACGGTGTTGGTGGTATCGCATGACCGCGCGTTCTTGAACGAAGTGGCCACAGACATTATCCACCAGCACTCAGAACGGTTGGACTACTACCGCGGGTCCAATTTTGACTCGTTCTACGCCACGCGCGAGGAGCGGATCAAGAACCAGCGCCGCGAGTACGAAAACCAGTTGGCATACCGCAAGCACTTGCAGGAATTCGTCGACAAGTACCGGTACAACGCGGCAAAGGCGCAGGAGGCGCAGTCGCGGATCAAGAAGTTGGAAAAGTTGCCGGTATTGGAGCCCCCTGAAGATGAAAAGACCATTACGTTCCGGTTCCCTGAGCCCGACAAATTGTCGCCGCCCATCTTGCAGATGCAGGATGTGGCTTTCGGCTACGACCCCAGCAAAGTGCTCTTTAAGGACGTCAACTTGGACGTACAGATGGACTCGCGCGTGGCGTTCTGTGGTGGTAACGGTACCGGTAAGACCACTTTGCTCAAGTTGATCATGGGCCAGATCACGCCGTTATCGGGTTACATAAACAAGAACGGCCGGTTGCGGGTAGGGTACTTTGCCCAGCACCACGTCGATGCTATGGACTTGAACTTGTCAGCGGTGTCATGGATGTCGTCGACGTTTCCGGGGAAAACCGACGAGGAATACCGACGCCACTTGGGGTCGTTTGGCATTACGGGGTCGCTTGGGTTGCAAAAGATGGAGTTGCTCTCCGGTGGTCAGAAATCGCGCGTGGCGTTTGCCGCGTTGTGCTTGAACCAGCCGCACATTTTGATCTTAGATGAGCCATCGAACCATTTGGATACGCAGGGGTTAGATGCGCTCGCCGAGGCGCTCAACAACTTTAAGGGCGGAGTGTTGATGGTGTCGCACGACGTGTCGATGATCGACCGGGTGTGCAACGAAATCTGGGTGGCCGAAGACCTCACGATCAAGAAGTTCCCTGGCAACATCTACGACTATAAGAAGCACATCTTGGCCAGCGCTGACCTTGCCGGTGTGGTCAAGCAGCATTAGGTTAGCATTAATAAGAGGCGGTTTGTGGACACGCGGCATCACGTAGAAAAGAGCAAGCGAGAACAGCCCAATGAAGGTTAAGAAAAAAGCAAAAAGGCAAGGCATCAACAGAGAAGCACCCCCAGAAGAGAATCACCACCATCCCGTTTTGTCCATGTCATTCCTCTCAACCCTTTCGCTAAAGTCCAAGATTGGGCTCGGGTTGCTTCTCTCATACACGTCGCTCGAGGTATACTTGCAACTCCACACGCAGTACCTCATTCAGTCGCGGCGGCGCGAGTACGCCAGGTTGCTTGCCGCGGGCGAGGACCTGGATGTGGCCAAATTCAAGTCGGCGATCGTGGCGGGGATGTTTGTGAACCCGTTCGACGAGTACCGGCCGCAGACGGCATTCGAGTTTTTGCTCGTGCGCATCATGGAGGTGTGTGAGAGCATTTACGGCGGGTTCGAGTTGCACAAGAAACTACCCCATCCGCACGACGGCGCAGTGGAAGTCGAGGATATATTGAAGGTATTTAAGCCGGACATGGAGCGGTTTCGGGAAAACCTGCAGGTGTTGCAGGCGTGCCTTGCTGCCAACGATTATAAGGAGTTGTTTGCCGCTCCAGCAACAGTACCACCAAAACTGTCGTCGCTCTTTCCCTTCTTTGGCTCCTCGAGCTCCTTCACCTCGCCCCCCTTACACCAGCAGTTATTGTTCACCTGGTTGGGCCAGTCGTGCACGCTTTTCCAGATTTCTGGCGTCAACTTTCTCACAGACCCCATCATGAGCGACCACTTGATCACGCCGCACATTGGCCCTAAGCGGTTGACAAAGTCGCCCATGACCTTGGACGAGATCCGGCACGCCACCAACAACAAGCTCGACTTTGTGCTTGTGTCGCACGACCATCCGGACCACTTGGAGCTCGACTTCGCCAAAAAGATTGGCAACCAGACGCTCTGGATTGTACCGCTTGGGCTCAAGAAGAGGTTGGCGCGCCGGGGCATCTACCGTGTGGTAGAGATGGACTGGTGGGAGAAGCTCGATATCACGCAGTATGTGGCCGGTGACAGAGACAGATTCCCTGACAAGTACGAGATCGAGTGTGTGCCCTCGATGCACTGGAGCGGGCGGTACGTGTTTGACTCCAACACCAGTCTCTGGTGCTCGTACATTGTAAAGCGTAACGGCAAGTCGCTTGTGTACCACGCGGGTGATACCGGCTACGCCCAGGAGTTGTTTGACCTCATCGGGAAACGCAGCGGGCCCGTGGTGTTGGCATTGCTCCCCATCGGCCAGTACTGTCCCTCGTGGCACCAGAAGCCGCGACACATCAGCCCTGCCGAGAGCTTGCGGATCTGCGAGCAGCTCAACGTCTCGTTCATGAAGGGCATACACTGGGGCACGTTCAAGTTGAGCGGCGAGCCCATCCTTGAGCCCATGACGTTGCTCCACGACTTGGCAGCCAAGGCCAACAAGGCGGGTGTCTACCGCGTCCCTGAGTTTGGGTTGTCGTATATGTACGACCTCGGCACCAAGTCCGAAACCGAAATACACGTATAGATAAATATTATTAGATATCCCCTTAAAGACTACTATTTACAATCGTTCATCATAAGGAGGAAGAACAAAATGAAGAAGCACCACTCCTTTTTCTTCCTTTCTTCCTTGTCCCTTAGCTCACCTCATTCGACACCGTAAACGGCTCTGATCTTGGCTCTTTGCTGCGCCATCATGTTTCTCTGCATCTCCTGATACTGGCCATCGCTTCTGATCACCGAACCAATGCTCATAAACAAGCCAAAGGTGCCGACACTGCCCATGATGTACTGGCCCAAGGTGCGCATGACCCCGTTGGGGCCAGCGCCGTTCTGCAAGATGGAGAAGCCGCCAAACAACACGCCAACACACACGCCCACGGTGGAGCCCATGATGGCGCCCATTTTGAACTTTTCCCAGTTGGATGGCTGGTGCGCGTACTGATACTGCTGGACGGGCGGCATAGTGATATTAGTTGGTTTGTGGCGAGGCTGATGTGCTTTACCTGATGGGGGGAGAAAGGGCGAAAAAACGAATCTCTCCTTTTGGGGACACGCCTGGCGCTCTGTTTGAAGAACTAAAAATTTTCTGCACTTCTGCTGTTTAGAGCTTTTCTCGCCTGGTGGGCTTTGCACACGAACCAATAGGATCCTTGCACAACTCTGACAATTTCCACTCTGGACAAGACACAGACAGCGGGAACAGTTGGTGCATGCTTGAGAGATAACCATCCTTTATCGGGACACACACAGATATACATACGGACAAAAACACATATTCATATTCATATACAATGGGAGCCAGTGTATCGAAGCAAGAGACCAAGGTGTTTACACCCAAGACGCCCGTCGACTTTAGCGCCTCATTCTTGTCCCAATTGGAGTCGTCGCCAGAAGTATGTACAGCAAGAGTGCCACACTGGCTATGACACCCCCTCCCTGTTCATCATACTAACCTCATACACAGTCGGACTTTTCACGCGCCCAGCATACGGAAAAGTACATCCAAGAAAGAGTGGCGGCCGAGTTGACCAAGTTGGAAGCCCAGACGATAAAGCAGTTCAAGGCCACCACCACTGCCGCGTTACTCAAGGATGATGACGGCAACAAGAGTACAGGGGCCGGCGCTGGCACATCGGTGCCCGCGTTGAATGACAAGATCACTGAGTTGACCGAGTTGATACAGAACAACGCCAAGTTGGCCAAGATCGAGGTGTCGCCCGAGGTGTCCAAGAGCAGACAGGACGTAATCCTGTGTCTCAAAGAGAACCCTGGCAGAAGCTTGAACTGCTGGGACGAGGTCGAGGCGTTCAAGAGGTTGGTCAAGGAGTTGTAGATCCAGCACTCGACTGCTGTTGTTGCTCACTCGCACACACATTCATACGTGTGTCTATAGAAACTAAAAATACTATAATGCCAATCCCTTGTAGATCAACAACAACGCCGAGTCGGACTCACCACCGCCGGCAAGCGTCTCGATCTTCTCCTTGCTCACCGTAGACACCTTGTCGTCGTTGAACAACCACCACCGCTCACCCTCAATGTCGGTGGCATCCCTCACGTATGCTTTGTAGTGGCCGCCCTCGGCCGAGGCGCCCGCGTGGGTGATCACTGCGTTCAACTCGTACACACTCGACGGGTTGGTGGTGGTGCCTTCCCAGTCGACTTCAGGTAACGCCGTCCTCAAGTCGTCCCGGAACTTGCTCTTGAGAGAGGCGATCTTCATCTCTTCCTCCTGCTGCTGGTCCCAAGGGGACAATGTGCTGTTGTCCTTCTTGGTCTTTTTGAAATCTCGGACCAAGTCCAAGTTGTCCTTCTCTACTTTCTGGATCACGTCCCGGTTGGCCACCTTCTCGGACTTGACGCTATCTTCCAACACCTCAGCGAGATCCAACTCGAACGGGAACTGCACCCGTCGCAAGATCTTGCTCTTCTTGCCAATATCACGTCTCCAAAAGAACCGGATAAAGTGGATTGTGAGGTACTTGGGCAACCGTGTCACCTTCTTGGTGATCTCGTACTCAGCGTCGGCATTGAGCGTGTCGTTGTGCTTCATGATCTCCTCCTTCAACCCATCCAAGATACCGTCGCGCAAGAAGTTGGTCTTGATGCCGATGTGGCAGTTCAACTTGTGTGACTCCTCGTGACCGTAACTCACGTCGCTGGGAACAGCAAGGCACTTGGTCTCGGTATTGAACTCAAGCTTGAACAAGTCGTCAATCTTTAACGCGCGTCTCAAGCTGGCCAAGATCTGCGAGAACGCTTCCTCGGCATCCTGCTGCTTGTACCCGCCAATCCGGTCCTGCTCGGCAAACTGCGGGTACAAATTGCGAAACAATGCAAGAAAGATTGAGGGTGTCACCGTCTGCTGCTTCCTCTGCATCTGTTGAAACACGCTCTTCAAGCTAACCACTAAACCGTTGTCAGCCCCGGCAACACCAACACTGCTGCCGCTGCCAATACCGGCAGCGGAGTTAAACTGAAAAACCTTGTTCGAGACATCTTCAATCTGGAACAATGTTTGCAACGACGAGTTCAAGTAGCACGTGTTGCCCAAGTTGACTAATCCCGAGGGCTCGTTCGACACCTTGACGGCGCGTCCGTCGAAATCCTCGAGAAACACGGGCTTGTCCACCGGCTTCAGCGGTAAGTTCTTGTCTGGCGTGCCTAATACCATAATGGGCTGTGATTTAAGCTCAAGTGTGGCAACGACCACATTGTCAGCCAACTTTCCGCCCTTTACGAGGATCTTTTGTCTTGCGGGAGGGATGTTGGTCAATTCCTGGACCTTCTGCTTAAAGACTAAACCAGTGTCGGTGTCTTCAAGAATGACGTTGTACACCTTGCCGGCATTCTTGATCTGGATCGTCAACGCCATATTGGGAGGTAGTGCTATTGCTTTGGTGGTGATGTTGGTGTTGGTCCTTGTTTTCAGAGTGGCAAATGCGAGAAAAACAAAATTGGAAAAAGAGGCACGTCTCCACTAACAAGTCGTGTTTGGCTCATCCATTTCTATTTTCCATTTCTCCCCATCTGTCTCCTACTCCTCGAGGATGCTATACAGTTTCAACAATATACAGTCGCCGCCGCGCTCGGGGTCTAACCCGTACACATAGAACATGCCCTCGGTGGTGACTACGTACACGTGGAACAAATTCACCTCCAACAACTCCTTCAGCTGGCCTTCGCCACTAACATACGTCTCCGGAATCAAGTCCTGCTGCAACACGTTGTGCATCACCGCCACGCTGCGCGCGTCCTTGCTGCGCGCGGCAATCTTCAAACTGGCAAAGTGCCGCGTGGGCTCGAGGATGGATGAGAACCGCGACGGCAAAAAGTCGCCCATGCGCTGCGCTGCTTTGCGCCCGAGCGTTTGCGACGACCGCCGAATGAGGCGTGCCACGCTGAGCCGGTTCTGGTCAATCAATGGCTCCGCCTTGGGCGAGTTGCTAGCGGCATCCTCGGAGTTGACGCTGGCGTACGAGTTGGTGGAGCTCTGGGACAATTTCCGCTGCTTGGCTGGGATCACCTCGAGTGACTCGTCGTCACCAGCAGCACCATCTCCATCACCAACCACATCATCTCCAGCATCCACATCGGAGTCATCACCATCATCTGCAATCCCATCCTCGCAAAACTCGGCAGCCCCTGACTTGCTCGAGCTGGCCGCGCTCGCTTGCTCATCTTCCTCCGCAATGGTCTCCGGCTGTGTTGGCTGCTGTTGTTGGCTCTGTTGCTGCTGCCGCCCTATTCTCTTTCTCTTCTGTTTACTCTCCAATGACTCCTCCTCGCCAAGCCGGAAAATGTGCACCGTCAAGCTCGAGCTTGTGGCAAGCACGTACCGGTCGTCCGAGCTGAACCGGAGCGAGTAGATTTTGGTAGGATATGTACCTCGCCTAAACTGGTACAACTTAACCCCCGTGGTCACCTGGAACACGCGCACAATGGTGCCCTTATCGGAAGCCGTGGCGAGCAATGACCCATCGTTCGAGAACGCCATGGCGGCAATGGTCGACCGATGCGCCTCAATCACTGACAATGGTTGTAGTGTCTCCGCATTGAAAATGATCACGTCGCCTATCCTGTTGGGGGTGCTGCTCACTGACTGTACGTTATTCTGCACCGAGTTCTGCCCATTCGAGGCGATCCCGCTCGCAAGCAACGCGTCGTGGGTCACGGTCTTGGGCGGCGACGGATATGCCAAGTAGCTGTTGATGTCATCATATGAGATGGCGCAGAGCCCAGCACTGTTAGGGCTGGTCTCGATCGTGTGGAGGAGCTTCATCGTTGCCACGTCGTAGATGTAGATCTGGTCCTCCAACACCACAAAGAGCCGCGCCCGCGTGAGCTTCACCTGCAAGATCGTGCTCGGAAAAATCAAGTCGCAGATGGTTGATTGCTTTTTGGTGTTGATGATGCGCAACTTGCGCGGCGACGACCCCACCTCCTCGCCCTGGCCCACGATGGCTACCAAGCTGGTACAGTAGAGCATCTCCACAATGCCGATGCTCTCGTCCTTCTTGAACTGGAAACAGCGCCCAAAGTGCGGCTGGCAGTTGAATATACGATACCCGTTGCTCAACCCAATGGCCACACACGACGCATCCTGGTTGAACGTGATGGAGTTGACAGTATCGGTGGCGGTGCCGATCCCTGACTTATCACTGTGCACGGAGTTGGTATACTGCTTGACCAAGTTGTTCTGCAACGACGTGGCCGCTGACTGTGTTTTGAGCATGCTGGAAAGGATTCTGGAAAAAGTGCTGTGGTGCAACTGCCTTGCTTCTCTCTTGACAGTCCTCTCATGTGGAGAATTCCAAACGTGCTTTGTTTTCGTTTCTACTAGTATTTTAAAATAGCCTCTCTCTTTTTTTTCTTCCTTCTTAGTAAGTCCACTTTCTAGGAGGAGAGAGGGGATTCTCTCCCTGTCGTCATTTTCTTTTTTTGGCTGTCTTCTCCACACGGGGCTCTACTTTTTTGCCTTCTCTTTTAGCAACCATGACAGCTGCTCCTCTTGCTGCTCCTACAAATACTTAACCAACCATGTGGTGAACTTGTCAACCATCTCCGGCGTTACCTCGTGGCCAACACCATCTTGTACGTACACGTCGCTGTCACCATTGCTGCTGATGTACACGTCGCAAAACACCGAGCTCAACTTGTGCGGAACCAAGGTGTCGGTGCCGCCAAACGCAGCAAACATCTTGATCTTACTCATGGGAAATGCCTCAAAGATGGCCGTGTCCTCCTTGGCTAACCGCTTGTGGAAAGTTTCGGGGTAGTTGTCACGCTTCTGCTCGGGAGTGAGCTTCAACTCGTCGTACTCAAAGTAAAAGTACTTCTTGTCGTAGCCCGTCGCCACGTCGGCGCCCTGCAACCGGTTCACCAACAAGCTGGTCATGTCGTGGCTGCCTACCACAGGATTGATAATATCGACGTAGTTTGGGTACGCGTTGGCGAACCGGAACACGGTGTGCCCGCCAAGCGAGTAGCCGCTGACAATGTTGCGGAACCGGACCTGCACGTTATTCTCGCGCAACCGTGGCGCGAACAACGCCTCCAAGTTGAGGTAGCTGGGCAAGTAGTCGATAATCAACTTCAAGTCGGTCACATTACCTTCAATTCCGCTGATCATATCCACAGCGTGCGTGGCATTGCCCGACTTCCACGAGCTATTGCGCAACTCGTCCACCAACCGCTCGCCGTGGTTGCGCACATCAAACGTGACGGCAATGAGCGGTGCTTTGGGTGTACCTTTATGGCCTACTTGGTCAAGCACGTTGTAGGCAATGCTCTCTGTATACTTGTGGTCGCCACCGCGCTGGTGGATGAGGTACAACACGTTGATGGAGATGTCCGCCAAGTGTGACTCGTCGGCATTGTGTGCGGCAATGAAAGGCGCCAACGCGTCCTGGTTGTACACGTACGTCGAAATGCCGCCTATGTTGTACTTTGTCTTGGAAAACTGGCTGGGGTTGAAGTCAAACAATTGCATTTGGTGCAGGTATGGGAAGAAGATGGATAATGGGACCAGCTGAATGGGATGGCACGTTTTTTCTCTCCCCCTTATAGGTTCTTCTCCTCTTGCTCCTTCCCTTTTCAGAGTGACTTTTTTTCTCCTTTGCTCCCCGCAAAACATGAAATCTTTATCAACTACACTGCAGGGCTATCATAGCTTACGTAGCCGCGGGGCTAGGCGAGTACCCGATGCCCGAGTTGAGGATCGCGTTTTGACTGGCAATCTTTTCGTGCTCCGCCAATTCCCGTCGCGAGATGGTATTTGCGCGTTTGCGGTGCGACTCAATAGACGACTCTTTGTCGCTGGTGGGTTTGGGCTTTTCGGTAGTAATGATCGGCATCACCTTCTCGTCATCGTGAACCCCCAACTTGGGCTCCCGCGTGGACCGGTCATTCCTCTCTTTCCGCCTCTCCTCGCTCTTGCGACGCCCACCCCCAAGGTTCATCTCTTCTTCTTGCTTAGATCCTCGTCTATCCTTCTCTTCTCCACCTTGCACCTTCTTCTCCTTAGCGTCACCCTGCTCGTTCCGTCCATTCGGCTGCTCTCCCTGCGCCTGCATCTGCACCTTATCTTCCCTATCTCCCTCTTCCTCTCCCTTCCCCTCGTTTTCGGCAATATCGTCCCTGCTATAGTCCTCGTCCTCATCTTCATCTTCTTTCTCAGGCGGCGGTCCCAACTTTTTGCACACAAAGTCCACCACCTCGGCCCACGCGCGCATCCCGCCCATGGCAATATTGCCATCCTGGTCCACGCACTTTTCCGTGGGCTTCAAGATCATCATGTTGGGGTACGTCTCCTGCAACATCAATAACTGTTTCTTGGTGATGGGGTGCGAGTACATTGAGTTGGTCAAGGCCAATGCGGCGATTATGGGTTTGGGCGCAGACACGTTCCCGGGCATCACCGTGGTGTCCACCTTTTGGCCGTCCACAGTCCCCTCCTTTGGTGGTGGTTGCTGCTGTTGTGGCGGTTGCTGTCGCAGCTGCGGAAGCATGTGGGGCACGGGCCAGATGTGCAACAAGTCCGTCAACAAATTATCCGCTAACCCCGTGATCAACTTGGCCATCGTATTGGCTGACAATGGTGCGAGCAACAACACGTCAGTCCAACGCTGCAAGTCGTACGCAAGACTGTATTGCTGCATCACGAGCGCTGTGAGCTTGTGCTGCTGCTTGCCGATAGTTCCCGCCGCCACCGCCTTCGAGTACACCTTCTGGAACGGCGATCGCAAAAAGTACTTGTCACCATCATTGCCAAACCACACCTTGACGCCTATCTGCTCAAACTTGTGCAACTTGTCGCTGATGATCAACTCTGCGCTGCGCGTGAGAATAACCTGGATCTCTAACTTGTCGTGCGTATACAAGTCAAACAACTTTTCGATAATGAGAAAGATGTTTTTATGGATGGAAATGCACCCGGTGATGCCAATCAACAAGTGTAACTTGTCGTCGCCACCCGAGGGGAGAAACTCGGGACTCAACGCCTCGTCCAAGCTCACCACGCTCCCCTGGCGCAAGTTGCGCTTATCCTCAAGCTCACTATAGCGCAACTTGTTCTTCTGCAGCTGATACTGTTGTGGTAGTGTTTGTGTCTGTTGTTGTATCTGCGGCTGTTGCAGGGGCGATCGTGACCTGCCCGACGAGGAGACACTTCCCGGAGTGGCATTGACCCACGGCCCATCCACACCCAAGCCGTGCATGTTTGGCGATATGTTATCGGTAGCAAGAAACAGCGGGTGGGGCGGCTGTACCAGGTGCGGCGTGGCGCTCACGAGCTCAGCAAATTTCGGTTGTGCTGCCTCTTCGGCAACAATACCAGAAGTGGATTCGCCCAAGCACGATTTCAAGCTGGGATCGGGCTTGACGAGCAACGACGGCATACTAGTCTTTTTCTTATCTGCTTCCTCCTTCAACAAGGGCGGTGGTTTCGTGGGCCGGGGCGAGTGTAGCACCAGACTCTTTTTTACGTCTGTATCCACCTGGATCAGTGGCTGACTATCCTTCTTTCCTGACATCTAAAGGTAAATGTATGCGTGTGTACAAAAATGGGATGTGTTTTGTTGATCCTGTGATGTGGATAAGATGAGTTACAGGGGGATTCGGGGTTCAGTGATGTAAGGGTGTAAGTAGTGATAACTAAAAAAACCATACACACAACGTGGAAACCACTGCACATTTTAGGGAAAGTGAGAATGGGAGAGAGAAAAAGGCTGACATTTCGGGTCAGGTGATTGAGTGGTTTGTAGCTACCATGTGCCAAGACCAATCACCAAGGATGTCTCCCAGAAGTATCGAGATGGTGGGGATGGGTCAATGGGAAGGTGTTGTAACTGGATGGTGCCTTTGCCGTACTCTAAGGAGGAAGAGGCTGATGAAGGCACAGAGGAGGCGGTGGCGGTGGCGAACTGTGTAATTGCCGAGGAGTTCTCCAATGTTTATCACCGGAATCAATTGGCACGATAATGGACGTAGTTACAGATGCCAGCAAAGATGCAGTAAGGAAAGCTGCTATGTACGTTTTGGTGCACACTAATGACAGGAAGTTTCCCCTCTTGTAATGCTTGTATTGCTCCAAGACCGCCGTGCCACAAAAAGGGGAGACCATATTCTTGGTTGTATTTTTCACGCCAACTCGTCGGCACCAATGCAAATCTCCACCCATGCAAAGGACCGGAGATTGAGCAAAGGCAATAAAGGGGGAAGAGGAAAAGTGGCAAAGGGGGCAAGGGGGGCAAAGAGGGATAGCTCCAGTCCATGAAGTGTCTCCCCGCTGTCACATGGCTACTTAACCCTCACCGTGTCTATAAACTTCCGGGTACAAGGATGAGGATGAGGATAAGGGGCCAAGTCACACCCCCTTGCCGCCACCACTGCCCTTGTCTCCACACCAGTCTACTCATTTCCCACTCCATCTTAATCCATTGTCGACACCACTGGTCTCCCCACACCACCAAAGCCTGCTCTATTGTGGCACTTCTTTCCACCACACCAGTCCCTGCCATCTTCCGTTAAATTGCTGCTTTGGGGTAACAAAAATTCATAGGCCAGCGGAAAAAGAACGTTGTTTTCTCTTTGACATGTGAAAGAAAAAGACAAAGAGAGAAAATAAATGGAGCAACAAAATGTGCGAACAAGCTTTTCCCGTTTCGCCTCTCCCTTTCTTCCTACGTCTCTCTTCCCTGATATTTAAACACACACGCTGTCACAGGTGTATGTATATAAGCAAGTACACCCCCACAGGAAAACACTCCGCCCATTTCCAGAACCCCCTTACTTGTTCACCTACAGCCAGTACTTCCCAAGTGATTCACAGCCAGTACTTCTAAATGTCACCCCCTACCAAGATTGAAGAATCATTCACCGAAATCAGCAGCGTTGACTCGTGGTACACCGCCGTTGACGAGATCGCGCCCAAAGTGGCGCGTTTAACCGAGGCCTTTGCCACCAAGCAAAAGACGCACTCGTTGCAGTTCCGGTTGAACCAGTTACGCAACTTATATTTTGCCATCTCCGACAATGTGGACAAGATCAAGGCTGCGCTCCACAAGGACTTCACACGCGTGCCTTTTGAGACCCAGAACTTGGAGGTTGTCACAGGGCTCGCCGAGTTGGTGCACACTATGGCTAGTCTCCACGAGTGGGCGAAACCCGAGAAGGTGACAGACTTGCCGGTGAATTTGGCCACCAACCCCGTGTACATTGAGCGCATTCCCCTCGGTGTGGTGTTGGTGGTGTCGCCCTTCAACTACCCATTTTTCTTGTCGCTCGGCGCGCTTGTGGGCGCCATTGCTGGTGGCAACGCCGTGGTGTTGAAGCAGTCGGAATTGACACCCAACTTTTCGCGGTTGTTCACCGAGATCTTGACCGACGCGTTAGACCCCGACACGTTTGTGGCTATCAATGGCGGTGTCCCCGAGACCACTGAGCTCTTGGAGCAGAAGTTTGATAAGATTATGTACACTGGCAACAACATGGTGGGCAAGATCATTGCCAAGAAGGCGGCCGAAACGTTGACACCCGTGATTTTGGAGCTCGGTGGAAAGTCGCCCGCGTTCATTCTCGACGATGTGCAGGAGAAGGACTTGCCCGTGATTGCGCGCAGAATCGCGTGGGGCCGGTTTACCAATGCTGGCCAGACGTGTGTGGCTGTGGACTACGTGTTGGTGCCAGCCAAGCTCCACGACAAGTTTGTGGCCGCATTGAAGAAGGTGGTGGAGGAGGAGTTCTACCCCAACATCAACAAGGACGACCCCAACTTCACGCACATTATCCACGACCGCGCGTTTGGTAACTTGACCAAGCTCATTGCTAACACTAAGGGTGATGTCATTGTTGGTGGTGATAGCGACGCCGCTACGCGCTACATCGCCCCCACCGTGATTGACAATGCCACGTGGGACGACTCGTCGATGCAGGTGGAGATCTTTGGCCCCGTGTTGCCCATCCTCACCTACACCAAGCTCAGCGAAGCCATCCTCGGTGTCACAAGGCACCACGACACTCCGCTCGCGCAGTACATCTTCACCAGTGGGTCCACTTCGAGAAAGTACAACCGGCAGTTGAACCAGATCTTGATGGGCGTGCGCTCTGGTGGGGTTATTGTCAACGACGTGATATTGCACGTGGGCTTGACCAATGCGCCCTTTGGCGGCGTGGGAAACTCCGGGTACGGCGCCTACCACGGCAAGTTCTCGTTCCGCCACTTTACACACGAGAGAACCACGATTGAGCAGAAGTTGTGGAACGATGGCTTGGTCAAGGCACGGTACCCCCCACACAACGACGTCAAGGGCGGGTTGATGGAGGCAGCACAGCTGAAGTACGGAGGCAGCGTGTGGTTCAACCGTGATGGCAATGTAGCTGTGGGCGGGCCCAGCTCCCTCTGGTCGGCGTGGCACAACTTTACTGGCGTCTTGAGCTTGATTAGCAAGGTTGTCTCCCTGTAGAGGAGCTGATAAGCCATATTGTGTTGGTGCTTTTTTATGAGCGATTGTTTTAGTTTAACCATTGTGAGTATACGTTTGGCGATAATCACCGCTTGTAGCTTTGGCTGATTATATTATTAGTAATTAAACTGGCACTATTATAACACCGGCACTGTCATGAAACACAAACGGAAACCTTTCTCCTCTTCTGATCACCGACTCTGGCTCCTGCTTCTCCCTAGTCAGAGATGAAGGTCACCTCGCTGAAACCAATACCCTTGTCAGTCTCATCGCCGACAGTAATCTCAAACTCGTTGCAGTACTGGTAGATGCACGGCTTGATCCCAGCCACGCCGCTGACAATATTCTTGACAAACTGGGGGATTTCCGCCATCACATCCACACGCTCCACCAACTGCGCCAAGAGCCCCTTGACGGATGCTACCAGCTTATTGTTGTCGAGGTAGTTAAACTCAATCGCCTGGGGCACGGCCCAGCCAATCTCGGGGTCCTGCTTGGGGTCCAAGTGCACCACCTCGTTATTTATCGTGGCGTGCACTACCCCATTGTCACTGGCAACGATGCCGACATTAACGCGCGTGTTTGCGTAAGACTTGGGGGTGGTGAACTCCATCTGCACAGCCGAGAACTTCTTGGACTGGAAGTTCATAAAGTTCCATGCCTTGGCCGCATGGTGTGGCTTCATCCCCTGTAACGCCATGACAAACATTGTCAAGCCGTGCACAGGAATCTCGCCGTTCTTGGTGATAAACTTGCCCTCTACAGAACAGCGGGGCCAGAACACGTGTCTCATCGAGCCCCAGGGGTTGGCGTGGTCCTCGCCATACAAGGTAAACCCATCCTCGCCGAAAATGACACCCTCAGTCAACCGGGTCATGGTCAACTCGACAATCGACTCCTTGTTTACATGCGACCTTAACGTATACGTCTTGTTGTTGGAAATCTCCAAGCTCAACAAGTCGGCATAGAAGTTGGCGCCCTCGGTCCTGAAATTG
Organism: Zhuliangozyma boniae; assembly: GCA_002094185.1. Lineage (NCBI taxonomy): Eukaryota > Fungi > Ascomycota > Pichiomycetes > Serinales > Debaryomycetaceae > Zhuliangozyma > Zhuliangozyma boniae. The sequence continues at coordinate 94,404 of MXQC01000038.1, forward strand.
TCCAACTTGGTCGACGTCCACACATTCAACTCGGGCTTGGCAGCATTGAACAACCGGAACGTAAACTGCGCCGTCGTGTGCACACCCATAAGGTTGGAGTGGATAATCTGGGCAAAACCCGTGTTGCCGCTGTTGAAGTCGGTAAAGTAAAAGGTGGTCGTCTCCACGTTGGTGTAGTTGGGAGACAACCAGTTAAAGTCAGCGGTCTCGGTGGCGCGCGAGACCTTATTGTCGACGATTCGGGTGGTGACTGGCTGGATGGCGTCAAAATATTCTGGTTCGGCAGTGCCAGCAACGGCAGAAAGCCCGGACTGTACCCACTTGAGCATTATTGGTGGTGGCGTTGTTGTTTGTGGTTAGTGCTTATGATAGGCGGTTTTTGTACAGTTGCCTCCTATTTTTTGGGTTGTCTGATGGGCAAAGCAAGAAAAAGAGTGAGGTCGTGCAAAGGAGAACAAAAGTGCAGCTGATTTTCACCGCCAAGAGTAATCAACTGTAATAGGTGTAAGGGATGTGATGTCCTGCGTGGCTATGCTTGCAGTAGGGCACCGGTCATCATGTTCACTGCTCTTACCCAGCAAGAATAACAAGAGATGAGAATAGGAAGAGTAAGTATAGGCAGCCGTGCGGGAGAGCTAAACGAGGCAACAAAAGACGCCAGCCTCACCATGAGAAGCTAACCACCAAAAAGCACTAAGAAAAAAATAGTGGCAGAGCATCACCTAAGGAAATGAAAGGAAAGGGGGGCATGCATTGGGTCAATGCCGTTTCTCCTTGTAGTATTTTGGCTGTGCGCTACCATGTACCTCTCTTCCTTTTGGGCCACACTCTCTTTGTGATGAGAGGGGAACGAAGGTCTGCTTAAAGCTTAAACGGTAATAAGGCGAAGCTTTTCTCCCCTCTTGAATCCTGTTTGCGACCGATGTGGTCCCAATGCACCTGAACCCTCGGGAGAGCCTTACCTCTTGGAAGCTAGGTTGCCCCCTCCCCCTAACTCCCCCTTTCCTAAGTAAGAAGGAACGAGTGGTGCATATGCGTGCCCAGCTCACGATTATGAGGTCAGGTCGTGCATATGGGCAGAGAAATGGCAATAAGGCAATGTCTGCAGGTTATCACGGATCCTCTACAACAAGGGGAAAACCATCCATAAGGAAAGGAGAAGGTGGTGGTGATGGCGCTAGTGGAGACTGTGTTATGTGTGGTGTTTTACAAGAGGGTCTTTCCATTTATAGGCAGTGACAGTAACATTAGGAAAGAAACTCCTCACATGGTGGGAAGACCCGAAACCCGAAGCCTCACACCTCCTTTCGTCGTCAGGATGTCTCTCTCAGCTGTTTTTATTTTTTTCTTTGTTGAGCAGGCAAGAAAAAAAACATGAAGGCGGGTTGGGCGGGCGTCTTAGATGTGTGTAGTGCGGAGTGGAGTGGAGTGGTGGATGCCCATCCGTCATGAGGGCCAGGCTGCACTTCTTTTCCTCTGATAGAGCCCAGCTACACTGTGGGGATCACAGTCCACCTCCTCCCACCTCAATATCTCCCTAAAAGTAGAGCAAGCCACTGAAGTGCTTGTGTTACACAGTATGGTCAAGTCGTGTGAGTACCGTAGTTACAGGCGTTATTCATTACGTAATCTCCATAGTACAGGTTTCTCCCCTCTCTCTGCTTTTGTGTATCCTTCAATTTACCGCTTTTAAACTTTTTTTGTCTCTTTCGCTTTTTACCCTTTCGCTTTCCTTATCCACTGCTCCAGCTTCCCACCTCTACCCATATCCACATTCATCATCTAGTAGTGGAGCCTCTTCTAAGGGCGAAGCTACTCCTTGTGCAAAAGAACTAGTACTCTCCCACGCTTTAACATCACTATAAACGCTTTATCTCTCCCACTTGGCACCTTCTTCTCACTCTCTTACGGGGTAACACGGTAATGCTCTTTTTTTATTATTATTATTATTTTCTTTTTTTGTCTCTCCCTCTTTTTTTTCGTCTGTCTGATTTTCTTAGTCATTTAGGATTAGAGTGGTGCTTTCTCTCTCTTACTGGGTGGTGTGTTACACCTCACTCAACCAACCAAACATCCACATCCACATTCACTCTTTCTTCCTCCTGCTGGGCTCCCTCCTTCTTCTTCTACCCCCTTCTTCTACCCCCTTCTTCTACTACTTCCATAGCATTGTCGATTACCACCGCCACTCTTACACTGCATGCCATGTCCACACTTTCTATAGCCAAACTACCCCCGCCCATTGATCTGGCGGTCCGGTCTGCCCCTCCGTTTGCAATTTCCCTCAAGTTAAACCCCGACGTGCTCCACCACTTCAAATCCAGCCTTGCCGCGGGTTCCAAGGTTAAGCTAATAGTCAAAGACGGCTCATACGTATGTACCATAGACCAGCTCCGTCCTGATTTCCTTTTGATGCTTTTTCGCTTTCCCATACTAACTGTGTTTCCCCCTTTTCACCCATCAGTCCATACGCATTTCTGACACTTTGGAGTTCCCCTGCGTAAAGCTGCCCGAGAACTTGACTGTTGACGTGTACATGGTAGGCGCTAATGTCCAGGTCACCCGGTACAATGGCCGTGTGGCTACCAAGTTGAACGTGATCACCGATAATAAGCGTATCCGCCAGTTGAGCAGCGACCCGCAATTGCACACCCCGCAGCTGCCCGTGCTGCGCGCCCGCGCCAGTACTCCCAGCATACCCTCGACCCCAAGCACCCCAGTTCTTGCGTCTGAGAGTGCTACTGTCGCTCCTGTCACTCTGCACGCACCCGCCAACATATACCTTCCCCAACTGGGTTCTTCCCCTTCGAGTTCGTCTCCTTACCGCGTGTCTCCCCACGATCCGAACCACGTCCGGTTTCAGAAACTTTTGCATTTGCTCGCGTTGGGCCCGCTTTCCAAGCACCAGGTATCGGCTATCATGAATGTCTCCGTGCCCGAGCACCAGTTTGACGATGTGGCGCAAGTATATACGCGCCACAATGCCTCGGACTTTGCTTATGCCAGCCCGTCAGCCAGCTCTCCATTGTACATCTTGAAAGACAAGGCATACAAGGACCTCACTCCGGTATGGCTGTGGCTGAGCTACACGGCGCACGAGCGCGAGTGTGTGTTACGCAATGTGCACCTGGCGTTGACGCGCTTGGGGTACTCGCAGTCGCACCCCACGCGGCGCAAGATTTGTGAAAAGCCCCTGGTGAATGAGGAGCCGGTGAAGAAGGTGCAAACTCTTGGTGGGGGTATTCTCGTGTCGAAGAAGAAGAGAGCCGATACTGCATCGCCAGCATCACCATCTGCGCCGACTGCTGCTTCTGCTTCTACTCCTGCTCTGAAGTCGCCAGCAATGGCCCTGGCAATGGCAATGACAATGGCCCTGTCATTGGCTTCTTCCTCCATCAAAAGGGTGGCCCTGCTGGGATCGTCCTCCATCTCGGCCCCAAAAAAGGTCAAGACCGCAGCCACAACAACCAAGAGAAAACTCTCGTCGTCGTCAAATTCTTCTGATGAGGACTCCACGGCCAAGCGCCACCGTGCCGTCGGGTACACTTCTCCACCTTCATCCGGTGAAGAATCTGTCTCGCACCCGAGCACCACTACTACAGGAGTAACCACCACCACCAGTGGAGCTGCACGTGCCCTTACTCCACACAAAACACCAGGAGACTACTACCATAACCTCGCGCACAAGTTCAAAGACAAGTACAAGGAGTACTCGCGCCTCTACACGTCCCTCAAAACTACGCAACTGGATAAACGTGACTTGATCAAGTTGTTTGAGCTCCACAATACGCTCTCGCAGTGGAAGAAACAGTTATGGGACTATGACCGTGAGTCTAAGTTGAAACTCGATGTCATGGGCTTAAACAAGCATAAAGTGGCTGCCAAAGCGGCCACCCCGAAGTTGTCGACTCCCAAGGGGTTCACGCCTCTCGAGAAGAGGAGGAGCGTTTCTCCTGCCAAAAAGAGACCCGCCAAGATCATGGACTACTAAATCAATATCTTCCTGTTCTTCATTTTTATATATCTGCGTGTACTCTCTCTCCCTTTTTTTAATACGTCATGATACTCTTGTAGTACAAGCACCGACTGCCCAACAAGTCCCACTCACGCTGCGTGATCCACATCTCGCTGACCACCTTTAATCTCCCGTAAACGCACCCGCCCTTCCACGTGAGCATCTCGGGGTCAAATTCACGAGGTGGTGGGAGGATGTTCACGGGTAGTGTGGCGCCATTATTAATCAATTTATCAATATGGTCAAAATCGAGCTTGGTCTCTGTCTGCGCGTTGATCAGGGCAAGCTGCTCCTCCGAGAGTTCAGCCACAACCATGGACACGATTGTCCCCTCCTCCCCCGTTGTTTCCTGTCCCTGTTGTTTCTCCTTCTGTTGCTGTTTCTTCTTCTCCAACGCCGCATCAACCATCGCCTGCCTCTTCTCAACATTCCCCTTGACTTCCCCGCTGATATATTCTACCACGCTATCCAAAGCCGAACTCGACAATACCTTGGGCCGCCAGATATTGATTCTGTCAGTGAGCATCAAATCATACCCGTTGATCTTGCCCAACCCGCCACCGGCAATGAGGATATTATCGTAAAACTTCTTGAGCTTTACCATATCTGGCAGGCCCGGTAGCGAGAGCACGGCGTGGGTGATGGACTCAACAATGGCCTTTTCCAAGGGCACATTCACGAGCGGCTCGTCCACGCGCGGGATGGCAGCCGCCTTGGCATCATCAGTAGTAGCACTACCACCATTGGTGGTGGCATCTTCGGCTAGACGTATCAACAAGTCCTCTTCGTTCATATCGCAATAGTTCAAGCTTGCATGCAACTGTTCCTGTGCCCTGCTCTTGGGGTTATTGGGCTTTAAAGTGTACTGGTCCACAGATTTCGGGAGGAGCCTTTTAACAGTGATATTGTGCTGCCGCGCCAGAGTGTGAATGCTGGGGATCAGCGACAGCTCGGCCTCGTGCTGGAACAAAGGTGGGAAGAAGAGACCCATGGGTGCAAGCATTACCTCGTCAAACACCTTAAACTCGTACTTCTCGGTGGCACGGTAGGGTGATCGTCTGTAGAAGCTGTACAACTGCACAGCAACGTCGGCATCGGCAAACGTGATGAAACTTTCCTTCAAGTACGTGGCCAACTTCCAGTCGTAGGGACTCGCCAAGTCTATTTGGCGGTACGGGAACTGGTTCTCCAATAACAACTTCACAAACGTCTCGGTGATATTGTCGCCACCATAGTTGAGCAGGATGCGCGATTCGTTGAGGACCATCCCCTCGTCGACGCAACTCACCTTGGTGGTGTGCGCACCCACATCGACGACACACGCCGTCGACGCACCAGCGCCAAATGTGGCAGCCACTGCCTCTTGGATAATACCGACACGGCCAAACCCGACAAATTTGAGCAATAAGTGGCACCACTGCTCGACATACGACTTGTCATAGAGGTCGGGGATGAGCAACATCACCTTGAGGTTAGCGAAATCGGCGCCCGCTATTTCGAGCTTGGTCTTGATGGTGTCGCTGACGATGGTGGCCACGTCGCCCAACACCTCTTCGCGGGTATCGTAGTCTCTCGAGTACTCGTTAAAACTGCCGTTGATCATAGGATACCGCAACGTCCACTCGTCATTGAGCTGCAACTTCAACGCATCCTCGCCAATGAGGTAGTTGGTGTTTGATTCCTTCAAGTCTCCGGGCTTGATCCAGTCCTGCTTGAACGGATCGTTGTGCTCGGGGATGCGCTCGGGCTCTTGCTTCTTGTTGAAGTTGGCAGCTGTCTCGCGCGAGTTGGGAATGATACGGCGCTTATAGTACCGCATCCGGGCACGGAAATCTTTGGTGACAACAGCCTTTTGCGCAGCAAAGTCCTCGTCGTTAAGCGACACTTCGCCTGTACTCTCATTCTCCACGCGCAGGGGCAAAGGCTCGGTATGGGGGGGAACGCGCGTGTGTTTGCGCACGGCAATCACATTGGGCACGGTCACGGGGACCGTGTCTGTGGCTTTACCAATACGGATGAACGCCGACCCCGGGTGTAACACAATCACATCCTCGCCGATCTTGGCCTTTTCCTGCCGTACCTCCTCCGTCTCGTTCTCGTCATCCTCATCCTCATCGTCGTCAGCCACGGCAGTGGATGTTGCTGTCCCATTACTACTGGCACCACCGCCCACCTTCTCCTTCTTTATCTCCGCTTCGATCGCATTCAAGTCAAAGTTGTCGAAATTCTTAATCTCCTCAATCTTCTTCTCATCAAGCTCGCCGGACTCTTTCATCTTCCTGAGCTTCGCCTGGAGCGCCCGCTCGTGCCGCAAGTTGCGAATAAACATCACCTGCTCGTCCTTCTTCAAGTACTCCGTGAAGTAGTTCTTCTGGTTGATCAACGGGATGATCTTGATGCTGGAAAAGCCAAACTCGTTCTCCTTCTCCACCCTCTCAATGCCTGTCTTTTTTAAGTTCTTGGCCAATGTCGCTGCCGCCTTCAACCGGCCCTCCTTGCGCCGCTGCAACGCCTCGGCGCTGAGTTTGATCCCGGTGCCAGGAGCAGGCCGGTGCCGCTTAGGCGCGGGAGTCCCGTTACTATAAGGGGTCTGCCCCTGCTCTTCCTGCTCCTGTTCCTGCTCTTCCTGCTGATCTGGCTGCTCATCATCCTCTCCTTGATCCATCAGTATATCTACTTGTGACGAGGGCAATGGCGTGCCGCTGATAGATTCGTCTGCTGTCATAGGTGGCGAAGTAGGGGGATTGTCTAGCGCCAGCATGGTTATTTTTTTTTCTTCTGCTTGTGTTGACCCTTGGTTTGGCCTTTGTTAGCCTTCTGTCTCGTTGTCTCGCGAAACTTTTTCAGTTTGCTACGCTTTGGTTGTTTTTTTCGTGAGAGAAGACACGACGCGTAGCGGGACGTGCTGGATGGAGTGAGAAACACTATGGGTTGAGAACAAGTGGCTGTGCTGGTGACAGGTTCCCGCGACGTAGCCGCCCACGACGTTGCCTCCTCAATTGGAAGCTTTCTTAGGTAGCTGATCTTTGTTCATTCTCTGTCGTCCAATTAGAGATGACTATGGAACAGAACATATCAGCCAATTGACTCTGCGAGCTCACCTCTCCCACTGGCTACACTCTACCAATCAGCTCTCTTGACTCTTTCTTCATGGGTGGTGCTACTTCCTTTTCTGTGGCCATTTGCGTTAGCTACCACAGCGGTGATCCCCGACCCCGGAGCAGCTAAACCGGGCCAATGGGCTAACTATTCGGCGGAGAGAAACAGAGTGGGCTCACCATCACCACCATCACTATTGATGCCCTGCTAGAGGAGAGTAGGACACACAGAGGTCTTTCCTGGCTGCAAACACACCAGTCATATCACTTTTTCTTGTTTTTCCGAACCCGGCGGTTGAACACGGAGAAGCAGGAAGAGAGGCATCGACAAAAGAGGGGTATTCGTTTTTTTCTCCTTTCTTACTTTGAGGGATTTCCCGGCAGTAAAAAGCTTTTGTTTCTGGCTTCCAACGTGGGACTTGCCTGAAAGGAAGGAGGCGTTTCTTTATGCGCGACGGTGGTACAAGAAGCTGGCACCACCGCAATGGGGAGAACGCTAGTCCTCGGCATACACCTCCCCTTTCTCTTCCCGCTCACCCCTCCCATCCACCAATGAGACTGCCCCCTTGCTCAATCGCACTCTCCCCCTCCGTTGCCTCCTCCCGGAGGACTCTCCTCTATTGGGCTCAACAAATCTCCTTTAGTGTTATTTTTTCTTTTTTTTCTTCCGTCGACTTTTTTTTTTCAGGCAGAGAGAAACGAGAACCCACGGCAATTGAGCAACAGAGACTCAACATCCACAACGTCAAAAAAAGGCTGCCCCTAGCCTTTTTTTCTCCTTTCCCTTGCTTTTCTCCTTCTTCCATTTAGTTCATCACCTCTTCATAGACTTCATAGATACCCTCACAACCTTATCCCCAATCCCCAATCCCCTACACCACACTACCTACCATGTTCAGCAGACAAGCTATCAGAGGTTTTGCCTCCTCCGCCGCGAGAAGATCCTATGCCGACACCATCCCCAACTTGAAGATCAACAGCGATACCAAGGTTATCTACCAGGGCTTCACCGGTAAGCAAGCCACCTTCCACGCCGAACAGGCAATTGCCTACGGTACCCAGGTTGTGGGCGGTATCAACCCCAAGAAGGCTGGTACCACCCACTTGGACAGACCCGTGTTTGCCACTGTTGCCGATGCCATGAAGGAGGCCGGCGCCACTGCCTCGGGTATCTTTGTGCCTCCACCCGTGGCCGCCGCCGCCATCGAGGAGGCCATTGCCGCCGAGATTCCCTTGGCCGTGGCCATCACTGAAGGTATTCCCCAGAAGGACATGGTGAGAATTGCCCAGATCTTGAAGACCCAGAACAAGACCCGGTTGGTTGGTCCCAATTGCCCTGGTGTCATCTCCCCTGACCAGTGCAAGATCGGTATCATGCCCTCGCACATCCACAAAAGAGGCCGCGTTGGTATCATCTCGAGATCCGGTACGTTGACCTACGAGGCCGTGGCCCAGACAACCGCCGTCGGCTTGGGCCAGTCGTTGGTTATTGGTATGGGTGGCGACCCCTTCCCCGGTACCAACTTTATTGACGCCTTGACCTTGTACTTGAAGGACCCTGAGACCGAAGGTATCATCTTGATTGGTGAGATTGGTGGTAACGCCGAGGAGGATGCTTCTGAATTTTTGAAGCAGCACAACTTGACCAGACCCGAGGGCGCCAAGCCTGTTGTCTCCTTCATTGCCGGTTTGACTGCCCCACCAGGCAGAAGAATGGGTCACGCCGGTGCCATTGTGGCTGGCGGCAAGGGTGACGCAAAGTCCAAGATTGCCGCCTTGGAGTCTGCTGGTGTTGTTGTGGAAAAGTCCCCCGCTAGATTGGGTAACTCCTTGTTAGCCGAGTTCAAGAACAAGGGCTTGTTGTAAAGGGAGCTGTTAAGCTTATGTATCGAGGCTCCCAGTTTCCTCCCGGTCAGCATTATATAGATCCTATAACTATTCGTGTTGCTATGATCATTTCCCTTCAGCAAGCGGTGTCTCTACTCTTCTTGTTGTTCCTCCTCTTGATCTCTGGTGCATGCACGAACCACCTGAGAGACAGAAAAAAAATTTGTTAGCTGGAAAATTTTCATCCAGAGGTAGAGACAGGTATCACAAGACCCACACCAACAGAACACCAACACCCATCCACAAAACACCTTTCACAATGATAAGATCGCTCTTTGGGAAGCCGCTTATACGTGTGGCGCAAGTGCAGGTGCAGGCACAGCCCCAGTCCATGATGCTGCTTCGCCATCACTCGGCGCTCCTTCCCGTGGTCACTACACGGATGTTCTCCTTCACCCCCGTTGCATACCGCACCAACACCTCTACGCGCACTAAGGAGAACGTGCACGATTTAAAGACCTTTCTCACGCTCATTGGCCGCAACTGTGTGGAGCACTTGGACGCGTTTGAGGGTGACTTGGGCAAGTTTCTCGACACGCCCTCGAAGAAGATGAAGGATATGGGCATGGACACACGCACGAGGCGGTATTTGTTGAGATGGCGGCACAAGTTTGTCAATGACTTGGAGCCGCTCCGGGAACACAAGCGTGGCACTAAGAAGAACGGCGGCGAGAGAAGAGCCAAGGCTGTCAAGGCGAGAAGAGAGGCGTTGAAGAAGGCCGAGGAGAGAGAGGCGTTTATCAAACAAGAGAGAGAGGCCGAAGAAAGAGGTGAGAGAGAGTTCTAAGGGAGTGGTAGAGCAGAGCGTACTGTACATAGCTTTAGAGAGGTCTCTAGCGTTTGTGAATGGAGTATCATTAACGTTGATGAGAAAGAATGTAATTGACCCGATCTGGAAACGAACTGGAAACGAAACTCAGTGAAGGAGACGTGACCCGGCTCACCCTTACCCCATAACAAGACCTGTATTTGCGTCTATTGTTTATGAAGTAGTGCCTTGCTTTTCTCGTGCATCACGTGAACATATTTGTTTACTTTTTCGGAATTGCCTTTGCCCTTGGGCCATACCCACACAAGTGCCACCACCTAGAGTAGTCTCTAGAAGCCACTAACCTGTTTCTTGTAGTGTGTGGTGCTCTTCTACTCTCAGTGGGATCCCGTAATATTTTGGGCATCAGAAAGATCTTTTGCATATATGTTTACATTTCGCGAGAATAACCACAAATTCTTGAGGAAATGTGAAACGTGAGTGGTACTGTTTGGGCACTAGCACGAACACTTCTTAGCGTATCTTCTCACTGTTTTGGGTACCACTGCCATTAAGATTTCCTGGACTGTGCTCATCCTCCTTTTTTCTCGGCAGTCCCTCGTCGCCATGTTGATATATCCGACCGGCTCCGTGCGTGTGGTTTCCTCCCCCCGTAAGACTACACCTCGCAAACGAGAGAAAACATTTCTTTTTTTTGGTGCTCCCTTCTACCGCCCCGCATCTCCGTCATCTTGCGCATAGCTCCGTGGTCCCTTTCTCTTTGTGTTTGCTGCCACGGCCTTTCCTCCACCCTCCACCACTGTTTTCTCTTTTCAATGGTTTGCCACTCGTCCGTCTTTTTTTCTAAAAGGTTATTGCCCCCTGCCAAGAATGACTCCAACAATGCGGAGATACTATCGGCATATTGTTGTGGATGATCCACACGTCTCTCCGAATTAGTCATGTGCACGCACGAACCCAACTCGTGGCGCGGCTTAAGCTTTTTGAAACTGTTTTTCAGGCAAATAGCCATGCGCACGGCGGGGGAAAAGCTAAAGTGGTACATACCTCCGTGGTTATAACCGAACAAAAGCGAGAAAATCGCTTACAAATGGTGGGGAGAAGGACCATAGCTCCTTGGTACATGCAGTACCTACAGCCGTGAGCTGAACTAAAATTTTTCCCACCGCCAATCACATTCCTATAGGCTGCACATATAAAAAGAGATGCAAATCAGACAACTAAGAGAGAAAAAAGAAAGATAATTTCACAGTCGCACCACATCATAACAACAATCAAGAGCCAAAAACCACAACCACAACCACAACCACACAAATACACCCAAAGAATCATGAGCGAAGAGGAAAAACAAACAGTTGCTGATATCGAGAACCAGCACGAGACCAAAAAGTTCAAAGAGTCCGATGCCGGTGACGGCACGGCTAGAGAGGACCAGTACCTACACGGCGTCAGGTTGATCCTCTGTTTCATCGCCCTTTTCTTGTGTCTTTTCCTTTTTGCCCTCGACCAGACCATCGTGGTCACGGTATTGACCACTGTCGGCAACCAGTTTCACGACTTTTCCAAGGTTGGCTGGTTATCCTCCGGCTTTTTGCTTACCATGGCCGTGTTTATCCAAACGTTTGGAAAATTGTCCATCGTCTTCGGCCGCAAGTGGACCATGTTTGCCGCCGTGGTGATCTTTGAGGCTGGGTCCTTGATGTGTGCGCTCGCGCCCAACATGAATGTGTTGATTGGCGGGCGCGTGCTCGCCGGTATTGGCGGGGCAGGGATCCAGGGCCTTGCATTTGTTATTGTTTCCGAGGTGGTGCCAATACACAAGAGACCCATCGGCATGGCAATAATGTCAATTACTTTTGCCGTGGCTTCCGTTTTGGGGCCTTTAATTGGTGGCGCCTTCACCTCGCACGTCACCTGGAGATGGGCATTTTACATCAACTTGCCCATTGGCGGGGTGGCATTGGTGGTGTTTTTCTACTCTTTCAGACCACCCACCCCCAGAGGCAACTACTTGAAGCAGCTTCGCGAGTTTGACTTCTTTGGCACCTTCTTGTTGATCTCCGGGTGTGTGTTGTTCATGTTGGCCTTGACCTTCGGTGCATCCAACTTTAGCTGGGACTCGGGTGCCGTCATCTCGTGCTTCGTGCTCGGACCCTTGTTGGTGATTGCCTTTTGCGTGTGGAACTTCAAGTTCTCTAAGAACCAGGTCATTGCCACCGACATCATCATCGTGCCCCAGATTGTGGCTTCCACCTTGTCCGTTATGGGCATCTTTTCCGCGTTCATTATCTTTATGGTGTACGGGTCCATCTACTTCCAGGTGATAAAAGACACCAGCGCAATGGGTGCGGGCTTGCACTTGCTCCCCACTATCATCTCGGTGGTGATTTCCTCCATCATTTCCGGTGTGCTTATCCAGAAGTTCAAGTACGTCAAGCCTTTCAATGTAATCTCGGGTATCCTCGCCCCCATCGGTGCCGGTCTTGTTTGTTTGTTGGACATCGACAGCTCGTTTTCCAAGCAGGTGGGGTTATTGATCCCCATTGGTGTGGCTACTGGATTGCAAATGCAGCCTGCGTTCTTGTCAGCACAGATCAAGGCACCCAAGACCCCTGGCGGCATGATTATGACCACCATCTTTATCAACTTTTCGCGGTCCATCGCCTCAGCGATTGGCGCCGACTTGGCCGATGCCGTGTACACGTCGTCGTTGAAGAACATCTTCCGCAAGGCTATGAACAACCTTACCGACGAGACCATTCAGCAGGAGTTGAGTACGTTTAACTTGAGCGAGTTGACCTCGTCCACTACCATTTTGGACACGTTGTCCCCCGCGGCCGAGTTATTTGTCAAGCAGCAGATGATGAAGGCCATCCGCAACGTGTTCTTTATGGGAATTGGCTGGGCCGTGATCTCGTTTTTTGCCTCTTTCTTTGTCACCAACAAAAAGTTGCCCGACCAGGTGCACGGTGTTGGCCCCAACAAGAAGAAGACAGAGACCCGAGAGAGCAGCACTGAGGAGCGGGAGACCAAGGACAAAAACCAGGAAAGCGAGCAGGATTTCAGTGCCAACAAGGAAAGCGACATGGCTGTTCGCCGGTCCAGAAGCACAGACCAGGCCGAGTTCTCTGAGATTGAGGTCGACACTGGCAAGGACGACAAACAGTGAAAACATGGAAACTTGTAGATATATGCATAAAGCAATTTGTTTAATAGATAGGGTAATAATGTGATTTGGAACCACTCCTCTCATTCTAGCTACACACTGTAGTAGTACATAATTACATCTGCCACCACACCTGTCCCCTTCAGTTTTCCTTCTCCTTGAGGTCCATAAACGAAATCATGTCGTCTAAGATGGCCACCGTCTCCTTCGGGTTAGCGATCCATACCGTACATGCGCTCAACCGCGCCTTGAAGTCGTTGGCACCCAAGCTGGCAAACTGGTCGCCAATGTGCAAGCTCTCGGACTTTTTTATGGAGCACGATTTCTCCTTGTGCCTGTCGGTGCCGTGACAGAGGTAGGTTTGCAACGACTCCACGCCGAGCGCCTTGTCTCCAATGTCCACCCATACGTCGTGCCCGCCGTTGAATGCACAAACCTTAATATCGCTCACCAAGAGCGCCTCTGAGGAGGTGGCAAAACTGCGCGCACCCTTGAGGATAATGTTGAGCTTGTTCGAGCACAGCAACACCATCTCCTCGAGTTGCTCGCGGAGGATCGTGCATTCCTCGTTGGGAATGATCCCCACCGACCGCTCCTTCTTGATTATGGTCGTGGTCAGTTCCAACCCAAACTTGGACCGCAAGTGCTGCAAGTGGTCATACACGGTCTCCATGATGTAGTGGATCTTGGCAGTGTCCCAGCTCTTGACGTGCGGCAACATCCACTCCTCGCTGTCAACAAACTTTAAGCCACCCAAGCTGTGGTCGTAGCGGAAGAGGTAGTTGGACTCGGCGCCCATCACGAGCAAGTTTTCCCTTTGCGCCACTGTCAACTTGCAGTAGTCGCTGTTCAAGTACTCTACCAACCCACGCAACCGCTCGTGGTACTTGGCCGCGCCGCTCTGACCGGGGTACCCCGCGGCCGTAACCACGCCCACAAAGAGATCCAACGAGAGCAACTTCACCAACCGGTTCACTACCTCGCTCAGCTCTTCAAGCGACTTGCCGTCCTCGTACAAGGTAACGTCCCCATCGAAGGTAACCAACTTCAACCGAGAGGTGGCCCCAGGCCGGCGTGCGCTCTCATGGTACATCTTGGTCAACGCCATGATCTGGGCCGTGTTCAAGATCATACGCACGTCGTTGAACGAGGGGCTTACAAGCCGGCGCTTGGAGATGGACCGCCGCTTGTCCTCAAGCAAAAACGCCTCTGATAAGGGCAACATTGTGAAAAATTTGCCCAACGACGGGACCAATTTGCGCAATCGACTTTTAAGCTGGCGGTTGGGGTCGCGGTCGTTGATCTCGTCAATGACAATAGTGTGCTCAATCAAGTTCTCCACGTCAGCAAAGATCTCCAAGTACCGTTTTTGGCACCCACGCGCCACTGTGTGCTCGTGCGTCTGCATGTACACCGACGAGTCTTCGGGCGAGTCGTAAAGCTCAGGGAACTGGGAGTCAAAGTTCTCCACATCGGCGTGGAGCACGAACGGGCCCGCAAGGAGGCCTTTGATCCATTCAATGAACTCGTCGCGCCGGTGGCTCTTGAGCGCATACTCTACTCTATACCTGGATGTCATGGGGAAGAAAAGGTGTGAACTCTGTATGTGTCTATTAATGGTGAGGTATACTTGTTTGTTTTACAAAGGGAAACCGCCGACACACTATTTTTGGTCTCAGCGGTCCATTTCAACTCCGACTCATATTCGGCGCCCTCCCACGTTTTTTTAATGCTCTACAATTTTGCTCTTGCTCTTCTTTTCCCATGCAACGTCTTTTCCATGTAACCTTTTATTGTTTTACTTATTGTACAGTGTGTATATTACGTCATTACCATTCTAAGCAATCAAACCCTGCTGGGTTCTTCTTCTGTCTCTCTCCTCGGTGATGGACAACTTGATACCCTTGCCCTTTGGCAAGGAGACCCATGGCTTGCCGGCCTCGGCACCAATGACAAACACGTTGTTCA
>MXQC01000039.1:0-108312 GCA_002094185.1 Zhuliangozyma boniae
CGTCATGCGAGAGTCGCGGTAGTGTCGTGGGCTCGGAGAGGTGTAGAAGAGACAGCTTCGTGACAGGAGAGAAGGAGGAGAGAAGGAGGAGAGAAGGAGGAGAGAAGGAGGAGAGAAGGAGAAGCCAACTTGCACATCTTTTTTTTTCTTTTTTCGGTGAGCAGTTTCTTCGCACGCTTTCCATTTTGCCTGAAAACAGAAACATCACTCTTTGGGCTGAGTGCGTTTTGATTCTTTTTGTTGTTGTTTTTTTGACACTTCGTTTCATATACCATGAGAACGAGCCACTGCAGGTATAGACCCCACTCCCCATATCCCCTACCACATACCCCACATACTCCGTATACCCCACATACTCCATATACCCCACGCCAGCACTATCTCATTCACTCATTCCCCTTATGAAGTTCGGACAAAGGTTCCAAGAGTTTATGTACTTGCTAAGCACAAACGACAAGTACTCCGAGTTTGATCCGCAGCAGTCGTTCAACCGGATCAACAAGCCTGACGCTGAATCGTTGATGAATACCCACCACACCAACGCCTCGGCCGAATCCGTTGTCGAGGGCCAGAACACGATGGAGGGCGTACACGAGACCAAGCTTGCGTGGCGCCACATCAAGAACTGGCTTGTCAAGTACGCCTCGGACTTAGGCTCGTCGTTGCAGTCCAAGTGTACCGACCGCGACTTGAAGGATTTCCAGCGGGACTTGCACATCAAGTTGCCTAACTGCGTGGTGGAGTTTTTTAAGCTCACCGACGGCCAGTCGAGTTTTGGCGCCCATACCGGTGACACGACAGGGCTCTTCTTCGGCCTTAAGTTGATGGCACTCGATGAGATCATGGTGATGACTGAGAACTGGCGTAAGGTTGCCCTGGTGCTCAATTCCGAGTTGTCGTTGGCACGTCAAAGCGCCAAGCTCAACGGGTTGTCCAAGTTGCCCATCTCACACGCCAGCGGCAGCCACTATAAGAATATGCTCAGCGGGTCCGAAACGTCATCGGCGCGCACCTCGTTTGACTTGGGCTCGCGTGTGTCATCGTCTGCATCGGCAGTATCAGCTGCGTCATCGTCTGCGTCGCCTGGCCACGCGCTGTCTGAATTCCACCTCCCCAAGCAACGGTCGATACCGCCCGGGTGCATACACGAGACATTTGCCCACCCCATGTGGATTCCCATTGTCACCGATGAGGTGGGCAACTATATCGGTATCGACTTGTCGCCTTCCGCGGGTGGCGTGTGGGGCCAGGTGATTCTTTTCGGGCGCGAGTTTGATTTCAAGTTCAAGATTGCCGATAACTGGGGCGACTTTTTACTCATCTTTGCCAACGACTTGGAGATGGGCAACTGGAACATCAAGCTCAACCGCAAGAACAATGACGGCGACCTCTTTATCGGCATCGAGGGCGAATTTGTGTTTGTAGACAAGACAACCAAGTTGGAGGTACCGTACATGGAGGTGTTGAAGCGGCGTGCCACCAAGAACTGGATCGCATCGTTGGAGTCGGGCGAGTCGCCTTTGGTCGACGAGCTCAAGAACCACAGCGTATCAATCCTCTCGTTGGAGGCCAACTACCAGTCCATCGACAAGTTTATCAACAATAATTTGGCCGTGATGGATGCGGTAAATAAGGATAGTCGGAAGGCGGAGCAGGAGCAACAACAGATCCAAAAAGAGCATAAACCTCCGGTGCCGCAGAAGGATTTAACAAGAGATCCCGCCCACCATCTGCTGGGTTCTACGGAAGTGACGAAAAAGAGCCCATTGTCGCAAGAGATCACCACCGAGTTTGACGCCGACAAGGAGCTTCAGGACGTTGATATATAAAAACTTGATTGCATTTTTTGTTGTTGTGTGTCGCCTTTTAGTTCACGATGTATTCCTCTTTCTACCAGATGATGCGCTGTATGTTTTGGGGCTCGCTGTCCCAGGTGAACTCATGGTGGAAAAATACAAATGCGGTGGCGAGATTTATGGCATTCAACCACGCAAACTCGACGAGATTGGCATACCGTGTGGAGGGCACGATGTAGAGCCTAAATACCACCAAGGGCACAATATAGTACCGCGGCTCAAACAACGGGGACGGCACAATGGTCAAGCACACCGCCACGAGGTACGCCAAGATTGTGATAAAGGAAAGACCCCCGCAGCCCCTGCTCTTGCCTTGCTTGCCGCGTGCCAACGTAGACACCACAATGTAGGTGGAAAAGTGGTACACAGGCACCGCGGCAAGCTCGGCATACTTGTGACTCAAGAGTCGCCTGAAAATGTAGAAGGTGTAATGCCGGTTGTCAGCGAGCAAGAACGGGTGTACGATAGTGTAGTGCCGGATAATGTACCTGATGGCAAGCATGGCCGTGACATTCAACACAATGTTGGCACCGTGGTTCCCCGTGAGGAATATGGCGTACCGCGTTACCGTTTTGCGGTGGATCCACACCGGCCAGGTGAAGAGGGCGATGAATGTGAAGCAGTAAAACACCTGCACTACGTGCAACTGCACCTGGTGGTTGTCTTTGTCCCCAAACGTGATACCCCCATTGACCTTGAGAAAAACAGCAAACAAGATAAAGTTGGTCACGTACCCTAGGGCTTCAGCCCAGCCAGTGGCCGCCTCGAATACAAAGCGAAACGCGTGGCGCACCACGCTGTGGTCGTGCAAGGTTCGGGCGTCGACAAACACGGTATAGATGAATGCAAGCCACACAATGTTGGTCTGCCGGAACCAGAGGCTCACAAATCCCAAGGCAGCACTGGCATAGGGCCGCTGGTTAGTCTTGGTACTGACCAACGCCAACGATGCCACCACAAGGATGGTCGACCACACGTCAGTGTAGAACAAAAAGTAGTAGGTAAACATCAACGGCTGCGCCATCATATTCACGGTCCAAAATCGCTGGTCGCAACCAGAGGTTACGGCGGTTGTGGTGCTACTACTGGTGGTGGTGCCCCTCCTAAAGGCACGCAACACCAACGGGAACACCACGAGCCCGCCCGCGAGGTTCACGGATCGGAGAACATTGTAGTCACGGCATGCGCGCAGTCCGGCCACGAGAAAGCCCACTGTTTTGGCATAAACTAGGCCCAAGATGTATAGTCCCGGCGGTGTTGTTATCTTGTCATCCCATTCGTCAAAACGGAGGCGGCAGTACGTTTGACACTGACGGAGGTGGAAGAACTCGTCAATGAACGGCAGGGTGACATGGCGCCGCACCAATTCGAATATCACGCCGCAAAACACCACAAACAGGAGTGATGCCGTGTATTTGGTAGCCTCAAGGACGTAAACGCTCTTTTTCGGCACAAGCAATGGCATGGCAGGTGTGCAGGGTTGTATGGCAGGGGGATATGCCTGTATCTTTTTTTTTCGATGCTTTGTTTGATATGTGACGGGGAGAAAGAGAGAAAGAGGGAAAAGCAGAAGAGAGATGCAAGGGAAAAAAGGGCCAAGAGGATACACGAACAGAGCGTGGTTGCAAAAACCAGGCACAACCAAAGGACCAGTACGCCATCCCCACTGCCACCCTGTCTATTCCCTGCATCGACATTATCTTGGCTAAAACCATAGAAATAACGGTCACCGCCACCATCTTCTCCTCTACCACCGCCCATTTACCTCTTTCTTGGAGAACTGGATGCACAGGACACTTGCTACCCCACGTTGCTAGCATACTGAACAAGTCTCCACCCACAAGCACCCATGCTTACGCGCTTTACCATTGCTGAAGCCAGCGACCGGTTTATCCCTGTGTGCTCGTCCTCGCAAGTTTACAAGGCATCGCGGCCCGTTACCGAGGACACGTCGGTTATCAGCGTGGGGGTGTCGTTGCGAGATGACTCGTTTTACAACCACAGCGGGACAACTTCGCGCACGGAGGCATCAGCCAACACATCTACCACATCGCTCACTTTACACACGCATTCCCACCTTAGTCACCCTACCCAGTGCTTTTCCATGGACAAGCAATGGATACTGGTGGCGGCGGCTTTGGACTTTAAGCAGGACACAAAAGTGTTGACCTTCGATAGCGCAAAGCAACGAAAGAAGCAGAGGCAGAGACAGAAGGAGAAACAAAAGGAGAAGGAGAGACGTGGTGGCAATACTGATCCTGCCCTCTGGTCTTACTGGAGTGCTGAGAAGACTTCCGCTCCCCAGAAGACTCTCGCTTCCCAGAGACTTCCACCTGTTGTTAAGACCGTGGTTGCCACCGAGATCTTGCAGGCCCCCGGGTTGCGCAACGACTACTACTCAAATTTGGTCAGCTGGTCGTCCACGACAAAGCAGATCGCAGTTGGACTCGGGTGCCGGGTATACTTGTGGGGCGCCAACAACAGCACCCAGGTGAACTACCACAATAGTACCGAGCTTGTGACTGCTGTTTGTTGTTCGCGGGACAAGTGGCTCGTGGTAGCCACCGCCAAGGGCAGGATAATGCTCGTGGACCAGGAGAATAGCCGCGTGGCGGCGCTCTTTGAGATCGACGGCAAGTGCGTCTTTTGTTTCTGCTGGTTCCCTGACTCGCGCTGGTTCGTGGCCGGCGACGACTACGGCCAGGTGCACGTGATTGCCATCAAGGACGGGGGCATGGAGTTGGTGACGAGCTTTCGGTGCCATCAGCAGCAGATCTGCGGTATGTTCAATGGCAGCAACTCTAGCAACAGCGGCAACAGCTGTTGCAGCAACGCGCATGGTTCAATTACTAACTTGACTCCTTTCCCCCTCTTAGGACTTGCCATTGACAAAGACGAGCTTGCGGTGGGTGCCAACGACAACTGCTGCACCATCTGGAACATTGCCCACATTCGCACACCCGTGCTCAAGTTTGTGTTGCCCCATAACGCGGCCATAAAGGCGTTGAGCTACTGTCCGTGGACCCTGTCGTTGTTGGCCACAGGCGGGGGCACCAAAGACCGCAAAATCCGATTCTGGCACACTGCTAGTGGCACTTTGCTCCGCGAGTTTGACACCGACGGTCAGATCACCTCGCTCGTGTGGCTGCGGTACAAGAAGGAGATCGTGGCCACGTTTGGGTACGGCAGTGCCTGTCTCCTCCGCGTGTACGCGTACCCCAGTATGGTGCCGGTGTTGAAGGTACGCGCACCCATATGCAGCCTTCGCATCCTCTCGTCGACAATGTCGCCCGACTACTGCTCGCTCTGTGTGGCCGCCAACGACTCTACCATCCGCCTTTACAAACTCTGGGAGAAGGGCACCGAGATCACCCCGTGCTCGCAGTCGATGGCGCCCGGGATCTTTGGCAGCCCTATAATCGAGATGATTGAGGGGATAGGCAGCCCCCCGGATATAATCAGATGAGGATCGCTTAGCAATTAGCTATTTCATTCAAGTACATGTTCTTCTCTCTCTATGTCTTTGTTCTTTTTTTCAGCCACGCCTCGTCTCACTCGAACCAGGCTGTGCCTCCTTGTAGATATGTGCACGCTCCTTTTCTTTTTTTTTTCTTTCGCTCTCTTCATGGTTATGTAATATCCCTAAACGAAAGTGAATCCATTTCCTTGTCTCCTTGTCACCTTTGTCTCCTTGTCACCTCGTGCTACCCCCTTTGGTTCTTTTTATTCTTCCTCTTCTCTTGCCCCTGTTTCCTCCTTTTTCCCCAGATACAGAGCACTACCCAGGTACCCCCCATTTATCCATTTACATTTCCCATGTCTGCAGCCTTGGTCAACCGCTCGCTCACCACCGTGAGAACCGAGCTCGAGTTCCTCAAGGACTCTGAGGTAATCACCGAGGCGTTGTACAACAGGCTCGTGGCGTCGCTTCCCGCAAAGTACCAGAAGGACGCCAGACCATGGGACGTGGACAGGTTGGAGCCCGCGACCCCCTCGGCAGTGGAGGTGACGGGCACAGACTCCACTCCCGCGTACTCTGAGACCGACAAGTTGTCGTCGGCGTTGGCCAAGACCAAGATTGACTCGGCACCCGCGCCAGTACAACAGCTTCCACCGCCCGCGTACCCCCCACCAAAAACCGCGTCTGGCCCTGTGGGCTACTGCACCGCCGTCTACGACTACCGTGCCCAAGAGGCCGACGACTTGAGCTTGGCCAAGGGTGACAAGCTCGCCGTGGTAGAACACTTGTCGGAAGACTGGTGGAAGGGGTACAAGCGCGGTGACGAAAAGACGGGCGTGTTCCCCTCCAACTATGTCAAGGCCATCTCCGAGCAGGAGTTCAACGCGCGGCCCGCGCCACCGCCCGAAAAGAACACATATGACCCATCGCTGCAGTACGGCCCACCACAACAGTATGGCGCACCCTCGTCCCAGGCTCCGTTACAGCAGCAGCCCTCGTATGGTGGTTATGCCCAGTACCCACCTCCCAGCACCGGCTACTACCCTCCTCAGCAGTATGCGCCTCCCCAGCAGTATGCACCTCCCCAGCAACAGCAGGTGGTGGAGCAGCCACAGGAACAGCAGCACTCCAGTGGGCACGATCATATGAAGAAGTTTGGCAGCAAGTTGGGCAACGCCGCCATTTTTGGAGCCGGTGCCTCCATCGGGTCCAATATTGTCAACTCCATCTTTTAGGATTACAGTATACGTGCTTACATGCTTGCTGTCGTCTCTCTTTTCCCCTTTCGTTTATAGTCAAGAAATATCGTTCTTATTATACTTTTTATTGTTCTTGTTGTTGTTCTTGTTGATATTGTTGCATCCTTTTCTATTTACAAGCGCTTTCTCCCCGCTAGTTCCTTCTTGAGTCGGTGACAGTGTTGAGCAACAACGTGTCGTTGTCCAAGATGATTCTGTTGGGCGAGCGGGCGAGGATGTTGGCAATCTCGCGCGCGGTGTCCAATCTCTTCAACTCGACATAGTCCTTCGACTTCTTGATGGCTTCACCAATCAACTCTGCCGACTTTGCCTCACCTTGTGCCTTCACCACCAACTGTTGCTTCTCCTGGATGGCCTTGTCAACCACAAACGCGGCTCTCTGGGCGTCCTGCTGGGCAATCTGCTTGGCTTCTACAGCAGTACTAAATTCGGGCGAGAACGTCATGAATGTGATCGACACGTCGTCGAGCATGATGCTGAACTTGGCAGCACGGCGCACGAGGTTTTCCCGCACCAACCGCGATACCTTCTCTCTCTGTGTGATCAACTGTGACGCGTTGAACTGCGCCACCACCGACTTCAACACTTCGTTGACGATCGAGGGCAACACCTTCTCGTCATAGTCCTGGCCCAACGTCCTGTAGATGGTGGGCAACTGGGCCACGTCGGGCTTGAACAACACCCGGCACGTAATGTTGACCATCTGCAAGTCCTTGGTACCCGTCAAGCTGGCAATCTCGCGTGGCTTGGCGCGGACGTCGAAAATGTGCGCTCTCTGGAACCATGGAATCAAAAAGTGGGTCCCCTCGGGAAAGATGCGCGACTCCACTCCGTGTAGCCTCGAGTAGATAATGGCGCGCTGACCACCATCGACGTTGAACAAGGCGTTCTGAATCAACATCGTCGCCCCGCCGAGCAAGAGGAGCCCGCCAATGCCACCAAAGATGCCCAAAGGCGTCTTGGGCCCGCCGCCAGTAGTTCTACGCCCGGCCTTGCTGGCCTGTTGAGCCCGACGTCTCAATTCTTCTGAGATGTTTCTCCAGTTCTGGTCACTCATAGGGGGAAGTAGTGGTGCTGGTGGTGCTGGTGGTGATTGCTTGTGCAGGGAGGCAAATAATCCAAGTGGGTGACTTTTTGAGCAAGAAAGGAAAAAAAGAATGCTGGGATTTTGTTCGTTGCTGAAGAGGAGAAAAAGGTCGTGCATTCTCTGACTATTCTGTAGCACTTTGCATGTACTACGACGGCACTCCCTCGTAGTCGTTTTTCTCATAGTACTCCGCCAACGCCTTCTTCCAGTACCGTTTCCTATTGGTCTGGATCGGGTTGGTTCTGAAGATCTTTTCCACTACAATTAACGCAAATAGCACGAGCGCGACAACCGACGCCGGCGCAATCATCCGGATGAACTTGCGCGTGCTCACCATGCGCTGGTATGGGCACTGCGCATAGGGGCCACCGGAAACAAAGCAGTTCTCCACTGTGATGTCGTTCAAGTCGATCCACACGGGAAACCCCACATGTGCCACCTCCATCGTGCTCGCGAGCGACAACATCTCGATGCTCGAGCGTGGGAGACTGAACTGGTACCCATCAGGGCAGTCGTTGTCGGTGATATCAAAGTAGTCCTTCTTGAGGTCCTTGTCGACCAACCACTGGTGCGGCAGGGTGATGTTCTGGCACGCGTAGTTGTATCGCTGGTAGCAGTTGGCCACGGTCCACCCCGTGGCCGTGATGGTTACGCACTTGTACGCCATATTGCCGCCCTCCTCGGTACCTGCACCGTTGCCGTTGTTATTACTATTGGTGGCGTTGGTGTTGAGGCCAATGCCGCCAATGATGGCATCGGTACCGTTGCTTCTGCCATCGGAAAAGGGCTGGCCGGGGCTCCACGACCAAAACGAGTACGGCAGGAACGAGTCAAAGATCGTGCCGAGGTCCAGCTCCGTTTCGTTGCCAATGGTGTACTCGGTCGCGTTGAAAATGGGCGAGAGCCCGCACTGTAAGTAGTCGCGCAAGCTCGCAAGCGTAAACGGCTTCTCGTCGCTGTCCATAACGTAGCGGAAGTGTGTGCTTAGGGAGAACTCGTTAAAGAGGGAGATGTTCACCTGGGAGGTGATATCGCCATTGTCACCACTGCTACTGCCACTAATATCGCCGGCCCGCAACACGCCGCAGTAGCCGCTAACCGACCCATCGGTGGTGCTTTTCACCGTGGTATTCAATGTATTGTTGAGAAATATCGTACTCTTGTCTTGATCGCTCATGCGGTACACCCGTGGCGAGTCCACCAACTCGTTGGTCACCACGCTCACCATTACCCGCTTATACTCGCTGAGCAACACCGTCTCCATCGACGGCATTGTGGCGTTGGAGGAGTTGTAAAAGGTGGTAAAGTTGTTGTTGTCGCTGCTTCCCACCTTGCTCTGTATCATGCTGGCGCGGTACAGCTGCAATACGTCGGGGGTAAAGAGATAGTTGGCGAGCGGCGCCACAGTGTCGTTCAAGGTGGCGTTGTTGAGCGCGAGGAAATCGGGACTCCTGGGAATGTATGCGGCCTCCAATGCCGTGGTCCTATTTGACTTGTCGTAGTGTATGGACTTGAGGTTGAATAACAACTGGAGAAAGTTGGCCTCGAGGTTAGTGTTAGTGTTTTGGATATAGCTATTGATGGTGCCCATGACCACGGCCGGAGTTAAGCTCGCTTGGCACACCACCGTGCGGTTTTCCCAGCTGAGCTCGATCTCGGTGTCGAAGTTGTATGTGATGTTGCTGGGAAATGGTGCAGGGCATAGCTGCCACCGCGCCGAGAACTCGTTCCAGTACAAGTCCACCATCAACCCCTGCGTGCCTACATTGAGCAAGGTGTACAAGTTTTCGATCCCCTCTTGCGTGTACCCGACACTTTCAAAAATGGACGTGAGCGATATGCCCACGATCGTGACCTGATCGATGGGGATGGGCTTGGACACGTCGCGCTGGGTCCTCGTGCCCACTTCTAGTGTGGTGTTTAGCAGGGGCCAGTTTTCCAAAGCGTGCACAGGGGAAAGTAGGAGCGGCAGTATTAGGAGAAATAGGAGCGGTAAGAGGCGGTAAAGTAGGGAAAGCATTGTTGTGGTGGTTATGGTGGTGAGTCTAGTGATGGTGGCTGTGATTTCTTTTGTCTATTTCTTTGTTTTTGGTGCAGAACCCGCCCAACCTAGGCCGCACAAGAAGCAAAACAAAAGTTGGCATCAAAGAGGAAGAACACACGCGTTCAGCTACAGCTACAGCTACAGCTACAGCTACAGTACCACCTACCACCACCTCCACCTCTTCCTCCTCCTTCTCCTCTTCATGACAGACCACGACGACATTACGAGGCGGATACTAGATTCGCTTAATCCCAGTCAGTATGAAGCGGTTACTGCTCCTGGCGCCGGCCGGTTGCAGGTGATTGCGGGTCCAGGCACTGGTAAGACCAAGGTGTTGGTATCACGTGTGGCGTACTTGTTGCTCAAGGAAAGAATCTCGCCCGAGAACATCATCGTCACCACATTCACCAAGAAGGCGGCCAACGAGATGGCCGAGCGGTTGGCGGCGCTTCTTGACGGGACCGGCATCAACGTGGGCAAGTTGCTCATCGGTACCTTTCATAGCATATGTTTCCGCATCATTAGGCAGTATGGCGCCGGTATGGGCATCAACAAGCACAGTATAGCCGACGACCGCGATAAGGACCAGTACATCAAGGAGGTGTTGGAGAAGATGTCGCCAACGCAAGTGAACTGGCTCAAGTCGCTTCCGGACGCGCCGCTGCTCAAGACAAACAAAAAGAGGGACAAATACCACGACCTCGACCCTGACGTGGTCAAGCGGGGAATTTCGCGGCTCAAGTCACAGGGGATTACCGTGGACAGTTTTAGTGGTGATGGTGCTGGCAAGAGGAAGCCGGCATTGGCGTTCCTCTACCAGAGCTACCAACAGAAGCTCGACACACATCGCACCTTGGATTTTGACGATATCTTGCTCAAGTGCCGCCAGCTTTTGAAGCTGTCGGCTGTGCTTTGGAAAGTCCAGCATGTCTTGGTAGACGAATTCCAGGACACCAACGAGGTGCAGCTCCAGTTGATGTACGAGTTTGCCAAGGGTGGTGGCACCGAGGAGAACAGTTCATCCATTCACAACGTGACCATCGTGGGGGATCCCGACCAGAGCATCTACGCGTTCCGGCACGCGCAGTCGACTAACTTCCAGAAAATGGCTAATCATTACAATGCCCTCTGCACCGAAACCTGCCGCGTGGTTAAACTCACTGAAAACTACCGGTCGACGGCTGACATTCTTCAGTTCTCCGAGATGGTTATGCGGCAGCAGAAGGAGCGCCATTTCAAGGACCTCAGGTCGCAGCACACGGTGACGTTCAAGCCGGTGTACTACGCGCTCAGCTCGGCCGAGGTCGAAGCAAAGTGGGTGGCATATCAGATTGAGAACCTCATGGCTTTGCCTGGGAGCCCTGTGGAGTATAAGGACGTGGCCGTGCTCGTAAGATCGACGTTCCAGACTCGGGCCATCGAGAGCGAGCTCGTGCGCCGCAACATGCCGTTCTGCGTGGTTCGCGGCAAGGCATTTTGGGACCGCAAAGAGGTGGTGGTGGTGATGGACTACTTGCGGGTAGTGGGAAACTCCGCAGACCGGGTAGCGGTGATGCGGACGTTGAACAACCCCAGGCGCGGGATTGGCGACAAGAGCATGCTGGTGATTGACGAGGTCGTGGAAAAGAATATGCCCGTCCTGAGTGTGCACGAAACGTTGGCACGAATTGTGCACGACAGCAACCTTGCGCCAAAAGTACCGCGGGCCAGTGTGCGTGAGTACCTCGCCGTGGTTGAGGGCGCCAAGGCGCTTTTGGAGAAATTGGATCCTCTGGACGTGGGAGCCAAAAGCCGGTTGTTTGACTATGTCTACGAGCACTCGGGGCTCAAGGCGACGATGGACCCAGATCAGCAGCTCAACGTGGAGGAAGTCAAGAGTCTTTTTGTGAAGTTTGTGCCCCCAGACACGTTGTTGCCCGGGGCAATCGACCAGGGAGAGACGGCGGTTACTATTTCCGAAAACAACTTTCTCGAAGAGTTTGTCAGCTCGATTGGCTTATACGAAACGCACGAGGAGGAGTCAGAGCAGTCGCTGAACAAGATCTCGCTCTCCACGATCCACGCATCCAAGGGCCTCGAGTGGCCAGTGGTGTTCGTCCCCGGCCTCTCGGAGGGCTTGTTACCGTCGGGGTTTGCCACCAAGGACGAAAAGGAAGAGTCTGTCAATGAGGAGCGCCGCTGCTTCTATGTGGCAACCACGCGCGCCAAGATATTGTTGTACGTTTCCTCGTACGAGGATAGTGGCCTGTTCAGCCGTGTGAGCGGGCCGTCGCGATTTCTCAAGGGAATCAAGCACTTGTTCAACGAGAGGCAGGAGGCGTTTGCCAGGACCAGCGATGTGGAGGCATTGTACCGGTTGTTTGGGAAAGGGCTTCCGAGAAGAGAGCTTAATGATGCGTTTTTCCAACAGTTCTACGAGGAGTACAAAAGGCGGTTGAAGCGGTGCTTGTCGGGAGAAGTCTTGATGTATGGCAAGGGTTCGTTTGGTGTTGATTCCACTCTTTCTGGCTTCACCACCGCTCTGCAGTTGAAAGTGGCCCCTGCAAAGACGGCCAAGCTGGATGCACACAAAAAGAGGCAACATTCATTGCAACCGCAGCACCATTTGGGAACTCAAAAGGGGCTGGCGCAGCAGCGGACCTTGCAAAATGTCCTCTCGCAGAACGACAGAAAAAGACCTGTTGTGGAGGGAAGGGTCCCTGTGGTCAGGAAAGTCAAGCCGCTGTATGCACCGAGGGCAGACACCAACAATAACACCAGTGGTGCTCACGACAACATTGTGGTGTTGGGCCAGCGACAACTTGCGCCTGCACCAAAAGGGACATTTGCCCTGCAGACCCAAGTACATACCCAGCGCACAGCCAACTCAAGTGCTCCAGCGTACACATATACCAACGGGCAGTTCATCGTCACCGCCGCCAAATCCACCGCCGCCAACAGAGCCCCGCCGTACATCCCTGACCGAAAGAGGGGCAAAAAGAGGGTATAGAATTGTAGATATGTATATATACGCTGTAAGAAACAATGGCTCGTTCATCGCCATTACTCTGTTGTCACTGCTCTGCTGCCACTGCTCTGCCGCCACTTCTCCGTGTCATTGCTTTTCATATTAGCTTTCTATCACGATGGTGTGCTCGTGCACGGGCGTGCCCTTGACCAACACCTCATGGTCGTCTTCGTCAAAGTTAGCGCCAATGTTGTCGGCCGATTGCGTCACCCGTTTTAGCGTGCAGCACTTTATCTCCTTGATCCACTCATCTGCCATGATATCTTCAAGCGTAGCCCGCTTGTTGACATCAACCTGGAGCATCTTGTAGATAATGGGCCGCGACGCGTGCGGCAACAACCGCATTAGCCTATAGGGCCCGTGGATCTGCTTGTGGTTCGCCGCCTTCTTCTTCTCCTCATGTCCAGACGCGCCTACACCGTCCTTCTGCTTCTCCTTCTCCTTTTCCTGCTTAGTCCGCTCCTCCTGCTCCTGCCGCTCAGCCTGCTGCTGCTGCTGCTTCTGGTAAGTGGGGTCGTTTTTGCGCTCCTCCATAAATTTGTCCTTCAACGCATTCTTCTGCTGCTCGTACTCCTCGAGCTTGTCGTCAATCTCCTTGAGCTGGGAAAGGATACTCTGCATCTGCTCCTCCGACAAAAGCTCAATCGCGTCAAGCGATTTTTCGAGCTTCTCGCGTTCCTCGGGGTCGGCTGTCTCCTGAGCCACCGCCGGTGACGCGGCTGCCGCTGCTGCTATTATCACCAGCGACTCCTCGCTGCCGCCTTCGCCGACGCCACTCTCCTCAATCAACTTCTTCTTCTTGTTCGACCGTACAATCATGTTCTTTAACTTGCGCTGCTGTAGCAACAACTTGTGGCACTCATTGCTCAAGTTGTAGTCGTGGAAGTTGTCGTCGGGCAAACAGTAGAGCTTGAAGCTGTTGTCCTTGTCGGCGTTGGGAATCTTCCAGGGGAACCGCTTTAACGTCATGCAGCAATAGATGATGGCAATGGACCAGAGGTCCACCGGCTGCGGGTTGTACGAGTTGGGCGACCGCAACACCTCAGGCGCCAAGTAGGGATCCGACCCCACTACGCCGTGGCAGGGGTGGATCGAGTCCTTGGAGTTGCCAAACTGGTCGTAGGGGTACTTGAAAATGACGGCGCTGCCAAAGTCGATAATCTTGAGAATGCCGTCAGGAGTGATGACGCAATTGTCGAGCTTCAAATCTCGGTGCGCGAGCCCGAGGCCGTGCAAGTACGCCACGCCCTCGATAAGCTGCTTGAGACAGCAGTTAATCTCGGCGCGCGACATGTCGCCCGACATCACCACCGCGAAAAAGTCAATGGGCGCGTACTCCATAATCTCGAAGTACCGGTTGTTCTCGTGGATGATGTCCATGGTCTTAATGATGTTGGGGTGCTTCAACGTGGACCCGATGCAGTACTCGGCCGTGCATTTGCGGGTGTAGTCTTTCAAGCTCTCGCTAGCACGCTTGGGCCGAAACTCCTTCACAGCAAACGTCTTGCCGTCACTGGGCCGTGTGATCAACTTGACGGACCCGCCGGCGCCGCTGCCCAACTCCTTGCCAATTTTGCCGTACTTCTGCACTAATGGTGAGTTATCGTCCGTGAAAGGGTCGCGGTTGGTGTTGGTCAGGTGCGACGCATTGTGCAACAACTGGGTACTGGTCTGGTTGATGAGGTTGGCGAGCGACGTGCTCGAGTGCTCGCGTGATGAGAGCCCGCTCATGTTTCCGGCTATGGGTGGCGGCGAATGCAATTGGTTGGAATAAAAGCCGGTGGCGCCACTGGTGCCGTCCTTGCGCGAGTTCTTCTTGGACGACTTGAAAAAGTTCTTCAAGCCGTCCATGGACCCCGAGGTCTTTTTGAAGGCAGCGTTGCCGTCCTCACCCTGATGCGGCGCATGCACCTGTGGCTGGGGCGAGTGCAATGACTGGTGCGGCGAGGGCGACGTCGATGCCGATGCCGGGTGCAGCAGGGCGTGCAACTGGGCCGGGGGGTGTGCTGCTGTTGTTTGCGCGTGGTGGTGTTGGTCGGCCGAGTTCGACACCGTAGGGGACGTCAACGACTCCGACAGCTCGTGGCGGCCAATGTGGAAGCCGAGGAACTTGCGCTGGTTCTGCGACCCGTTCGATTCCGTTTGCGACAACTCCTCACGGTGGTGCCGGCCAAAGAGCTTGTGCTTGTGCTTATCTGGCATGGTGTGTGTAACAACGACTTCTTTTGCTCTGGATGGAGACTGTTGTCTCTGGTCAATGCCGTTTGTTCCGCTCTACGCGTAGTACTTGCTGTGATGACAGTCACCAAAAGGGGGAGGGGGTAAAAGCGGGATATTCCACACTATATGTTTCTGCCTCTGTTTCCAAAAAAAAGCGTGTACTGTTACTCACCAAACACGTAATATGTCCGAGTCAGCCGATGTAGGGTGGATGGGGGGTTGGTCACTGTAGGGTGTGGGTCGGGTGGGTGGGTGGTAGAACTGCTGTTATGGATATGTGCACGCGGTAGAGGCTGTAACTTTCGGTGCTTGCACTTTGGGTGGTCAAACTTTTGGTGTGATTCTATTGGAAGAGACGGAGAAAAAAAGAAACCTCTCCAACAGAGGAAAAAGTACAGGCACGTTATACTAAAAAGAAAATAGGCGGACGGAAAAGAAAGAGAGAAGGAAAAGAAAGAGAGAAGGCAAAAAAGGCGGAAGGCAAAAAAGGAGGAGAGAAGGAGAGAGAGAAGGAGAGAGAGAAAGAGAAGGAGGGGGAAGGAATGGGAAGGAGGGGGAGGCAATCAGGTGAGGCAATCCTCCGTTCTCTCCCTCAGCTGCTCCTTCTTCTTTTCTTTCACTCTCTCTCTCTTTTTCGCTGCCAAGCCGGTGGTTGGTCAGGTGGGGCGCCGGTTGCAGCGGAATCGGGTTGTGAACGTCTCCTCACCTCACGGCAATGGCCCCATTTTTTCTGTAGCATCGCTTCTTTAAAGGACCATCACAGCACTCTTTCCCTTGGGCCGTGCTCCCGGTCTTAACACCGGTACCTCCCATAATGCACCACCTCATGACAGTGCTGTTCACTCCTTGTGGTGGTATCACGTTTTTTTTCTAGCCAGTACAAAAAACATACACACATAAACCAGTAAACAGTTCCCTACCTTTCTCGCTCACTCTCTCTCACTCTCGCTAATCCTCCTTGATGGCGGTGCCACGGATATGCTTCTGCCTCTCCAGCACCACGGGCTTGGACCCCTTCTTGCTGTGCCTCCTATCGTTATCCTCTCTCCTCTTGATGCTCTCAATCTCCACCCGTTTGATCTCCTGTGCCTTCTTGACCACCTTGGGCACGTGCCGGTGCCGGGCAATGCGCTTGATCTCTGGCATGTGCTTGTACCGCTCCTTCAACGCCTGATCATACTCGAGCTTTGCTCGGTGGCGTGCCGACTTGACCCCGGCGCGGTCTGACGCATTGGCCCGCCACACCCGCACGTTGGTGTCGTCTGACCCGCTGAGGATATACCGCGCGTCGGTGCTGTACTTGACACAAAATACCCGCTGCATGCGCTTGGTGTGATAAATGTCGCGCGAGTGGCCCTCGCGCGCCCTGTAAATGCGGATGGTGCGGTCGTACGACCCCGTCACCAACTCTTCGCCTGTGGGCGAAAAGTCCACGTCCATCACCGCGGCAACGTGATCCTTGTACACGTTGAGCGACCGCGTCAACTTGCGCATGTCCCAGAGGTATGCATTGTGATCCTCGCTGCCCGTGGCAAAGTTGAACGCTTCCATCGGGTTCCAGGCGATGCAGTTGTTGCGCAACGCCGTCACCACTTTCTGCACAGGGGTGTTGGTGCGGATATCGTACAACACAATCGAATTGTCGGATCCCGTTGACGCCACTATGCTCGTCTCGGTCTTGTTGAACTTGACACCCGTGATGTTGTCGGCACCCCACGATAAGTCGGAAATGTAGTTGGACCGATTCACGTCCCACAACTGGATCGACGCGCCTCCCGTGACAAACACCTCGTCTTCGCGGTGGTGGTCCACGCCCTTGAACGCATGCTCCCCAATAAACGTCTTTACCAACCCCTGGTGCTTGCTGGTGTATATCTCGTCCTCGCTGACGGTGCGGTCAAAGTCTTCAGATTCAACCGACCAGAGCTTCACCGTCTTGTCGTCGCCGCAACTCAAGAGCCGAGCTCCCTGAGGGGTCACGCAGAGCCCGCTCACCATGCCATAGTGCGCCCTAAAACTGACCGACTCTTCGCGTGTCGTCAAGTTCCAGTACTTGATCACCCCATCGCCGGACCCGCTCGCCATCTGGTTCGTGGAAAGAAAGTTCTTGGCGATGGTGTACACCCCGTCCCGGTGGCCATCCCCGAGCTGGCCCACAAATGGCTGGGCAAACATCCGCTCAAGCTTGGTCGCTGTCAAGGCGCGGGTGTATTCGCGTGCCCGCTCAAATGGATGAAGCGCCGGGTTCAAGTTGCGCGGCAACGACGACTCTTGGGTGTTCCGTACGGGAACATAAGCATCGGAGGATCTACTAATAGTCTTTACCTTCATGTGGAATGCTGCTGTTGCTGCTGTTGGTGGTGGTTGTCCTGGTGGTTGTGCTGTTGCTGCTAGTTCTGCTCATCTCAAAATCCGTTTTTTTTATCTTTTTTCTAGGGCTGGTGCTGCTGCCATGTGGCTACGGGATGTTAAAGGCAACAGAAGAAAAGAATATATTATGGAGCTTTATTAAATTGGCAGGATGGATAAAAAAATATGTATAAGTAGCAAATTGAAAATAATGCAAGGTAACGGGAATAGGGTGTTGGTGGTAGAATACAGAAGCAAATGAGCAATAAGATGAGCAACGCCAATGGCAAAGCACCCTAGTAGGGAACTAGGACAACGACAACCTCCCACAGGCGCCGTGTCTATGTGCATGCACATAATGCATGCTCCACACGCACAAACTCTTCCTCGCAAGTCCTGCTTTGTGATGTCGAGCTTTATACGGGCTGAAAACAAACACCAACTGGCAGTTGTAGAACATATCCCCACTCTATTCTCTTATAGAGAGATGTCCAAGACATTCTCGACGTTGTCGGTTACGGGCTTCGACAAGTCTTCCAAAAACGGCAACAAGTCCAACAACTCATTGTCGTGGGTGTCGCTGAACCAGCTGCTAATGGGCACCGAGTTCTGCGGGTGAAAGAGGTACGATGCTGGGGCATTGTCGATGATGATGGTGTCCTTCAACGGGCGACCAATCTGGGACAAGTTCTTGATGAAGCTACCCTGATAGTTGTAACACGAGTCGCGGAACAATCGATGGTGCACCGAGCGATGGATGTCGAGCCGATCCAAGAGTGGGTCGCCGTATTTCTGTACAGACGCCGTAAACACAACCACCTCGTACCATTGGCCCACCTTGGCAAGAAACTCGTCCACGCCGGGCCGCTTAATCACATACACGTGGTGGATCTGGTTGTCAATCTCCACCGGGATGACAAAGTCGGCCGAGCGCAAGTACTTGAACGACGAGTGCACGAGCGTTTCGTCGAGGTCAAGCACGAGGCACTTTCTGTTGCCAAACCTGTGGTCCTTATGGCCCAACAAAAACCCCGTCTCTGGGTTGAACGCCTGGCCTTCTTGCAACCGCGTCAAATCGAGGTACGAGTCATCATCGGTGGGTACGTCCTCGTCTATCTCATCGGCGTCTTCGTAGAGCGCTTCTCGTGGTTGAGAGTCTTCAGATACCTGGGTAATCACGTCTCCGGGAGTAAAGGTGGTGTTGCCGTTGTTGCTGCCGTTGTTGCTGCCGTTGTTGTTATGGCTGTTGCTGTTGTTGCTGTTGTTGCCGCTGTCGTTTCCATTTGTATTATTGTGGTTTCCCTGCGACTTCGGCGTGTGATTCGAGTCCTCATTCGTGTTTGTGATGGTTTCCGTTTCATTCACTGAGTGGTCATCATCGAGCAAATCCTTCTTGGACGGCTTCTTGGTTGTATCCGCGGCATCTATCTCCTCGTCGTCCTCGTCTTCGTAGTCGTTGCGTATTATATCAATGTCGTTGCTCTTGACAAGGTCGCTCGAGTGCGTTGGCCCATTGAGCCGACTCTTTTGCTCCTGCTGTCGTATCTCGCAGTTCTTGCCGCCTGCGCTGCCCTTGGCAACGCCGTTGGCAGCACCGCCGCTGCCCTTGGCAGTAGCATCGGCTTTGGCGCCTTTGTCGGTACCTGTAGCTGGCGAGTCGGCATTGCTGGCGGATGTAGTCACAGCCTTTTTCGTGCTGCCACTAGTGTTATCGGCCGCCGCTCCCGCGGCTGTTCTCAGTTGGTGCTTATCTTCGTCCTCGTCGGCCGAGCTTCCGCCGCAACAGAATAAAGACGCCAACAAGCTCATATTGGCGGGAAAATGTTGTGTGTATTTATGGAAATGTGGAAGTGGATTCAGTGGATGCGCCTATAGTTGCATATGCTAACAAGCTGATGCTGGTGCTGGTGCTAGTGATAATGAAGCTGTTGGCACAAACTTCTTCCTCTCTTTCTCTTTCTCTCTTTCTCTCTCTCGATGCGTTTCCCTTTGCGAAAATGCAAGGTGAATATGCGTGTATCAACCCTCGCTCTTTCTATATGGATCCGTGCCGTACAATGTTGGCGTGCACCTCGGCGTGTGCGTGTGGGTTGGCGAGGTGGTGATTGGAGGGAGAGTGGGGGAGCCCTTATGGTGTTTGCGCGTCCGCGTGGGTAATGAAGAGGGGGATTAGCGGAAGAAAGGGGGCGGGTGAGGGGGATGAGTGGAGGGGTGAGGTGAAGGGATAAGGTGAAAGGCGCCGTATTGCCGGTTGTTGATGGGTAAGGCAGAAGGAAGGGGTTGTTGCGCTGTGACTTCGTTAAACGATTAGCTCGTGAATTGGGCACAACTGGCTCTTTTTTCTCTTGGGCGGGTTTTTTTCTTTTTCCTTCTTCCTTCTTTCTAGCCCTTTTCTAGTTGTCTCTCTCCCTCTCTTTTTTTGCTTTCTCTGGCTTTTTTTGTTAGCGTTTCCCATTGTTATCGGGTCGTGCGCGGGTTGCCAAGAACGACATTTCTACCCAAGGAAATGTCGTTGGGCGCTCAAGAGGAGAGGAAGAAACAAAGCGACATCCGACACATATATCCGTATGGATCTTACAGGGGAGAACAACACCCCCGCCATCGTTTTACTCCACACTGCGCTGTGCCTCCTGGGCCTTGACTCCTAGTGGGGACAGCACATGGAAGGAAGTGCTTTTACACCTTCACCGTCTAAGAACTGCCTCGGCAGTCCGGATTAACTGCGGCTTTTCCGCCCTTTCGCCCTTTCGCCCTTTCCTCTCCTTGTCTTTCCCAGTTTGGGTTTGTTTCCCAAACCTTGTTTTGCCAGTGCCATTTCCTCTTTCGTGCGTGAAAATAAACTTTCAAGCTTGCACCTCCAACGCAAACTCGGAACGCAACCACTCAAAAAAGAAAAGGGAAAAAGGGGTGGCTGATTATGGTGGATGTCACCGCATCGATGTGGATGCCCCCTTTTCCACTAGCACTTGCACTATCCCTACTCCATTGTCTTGAGTGTGCTCTTTTTCTCGTGTGGATAGGGGGAGACATTTTTGTATTTTTTTGTATTATTCCTTTGTTTTTCGTTTTTTATGCAAGGCCGATGGTCCATTGGCGGCACAAATTATAATTGTGAAATTAGGGTAAGTATGGGAAAGGGGGGTAAGGGAACTGCGCGCCGCGCCACTTTTCTGCCCGCAGAGTCAACAAGTAGGAGGGGTGAAAAGGGTTTTGACCGAGATGGGAATGCACTGTGCGCATACCACAGGTGGGAGAAGTTTGTGTAGTCCGAGGCAAGTCCAGGGGAAGAGGGAATAGGATTGGCATGTGCTTGATAGGAGTGGTGCAGACAAGCTTGGTAGCACTGACAGCATCAGTACACTATCAACAGGATAGTCCCTCCTCTGCTGTAACCCCTTTCTTTTCTCCCCGCCAATGGGAAGTTGCAAACCGCCCCTATATCCCAGAAACTATTGGCTGAGAATTAATCTGCCGTGTGTCACGTGATATGTCTATGTTTCCCTGTATCAGATAGCCTCCGGCGGCATGACAGTAGAGGAAGAGATAGAGGTGCCAGTTTAGGAAACAGATGGACTCCTAAGTAGTCCTTCCTTTGTGTCTCTGTGGCTCCCTCACTCGTTTGCAAGCGTTCCCCGTTTCTCTATCTGCTTTCCCATCTGCTTCCTCATCTTCTTTTCCCCTTTTTTCTCTTTTCTGATCTGGCGACGCTTATTAATAGAGCACATCTTGATACCAAATGGACGGTAACGACGTGTATATTGTTCGATTCCTACGCGACTGGTTGCTGCTTCTACCGGATGATGTGATCAATAACATTCTCGACCGCCTCACCCCGGACCACTTGTTGGATTTTTTTTTACCTACCCCAAGCTTGCGCCAGCTCGCCATCGCCGCCTACTACAGCCAGGAGCTTCATTTCGTGGTGGCGCCCACCAAGCGGCCGTATGTGTCATTCTACCCACGGCACAAGCGTGAGTTTGTCGTGTTCAAGAGCTACTTCCAGATCAAGCACTTTCTCGAGGAGAACCGCGACATTGTCCCGCGCCGGCTCTTGCTCGTATCGGGAGGTGACTTTGTCAGCATGAAGACGCTCATGCTCGAATACGGCGACCGATTCCGGCGTCTGGCCGAGATCGAAGTCACATTGGAGAAGTACGATATCGAGTTGCCGGAGTTTGAGTTTCTCCTTTCGTTTGCAAACTTGCGGCGGTTGCACTTTTCCAACATGCTGCTTGTCAAGATGAAGCGCGGGTTGGTGGACAATACCGCGCTTAAATCCCACCCACAGCTCGACGAGATTGTGTTTTTGAAGCACGGGATCAGAGACTGGCGTAGAGTGGAGCTCCCCGAAAAGTTGCGCAGCTTGGACATATCGTGGGATGGCGATACCGACTTGAGGGGACTTGAAATGCCGCTGAGCTTGGAGGAGGCGTATTTCAACATGTCGCACGTGAGTGCCATTGGGGAATTACATCTCCCACGGCATGGGCCCAGCATCGCCAACAAGGACCTCCCCACCCTTGGTGTCCTTATGTTGACGCACAACTTTATCAGTACGCTCACGGTGGACGCGTTACCGCGGACACTACACACAGTGGACTTGTCACACAACATGATTACAGGTATTTTGGGCAGCGACTGGCCGCCGGGGCTCACCACGTTGCTACTTGACTATAATAAGTTGGGCAGCACAGGCTTGGCGCTGGTGATGTGGCCGCTGAATTTGCGACGCTTGGGTCTCTGTGGCAACGAGATAGACAGCATTTTTGCCATTGGCAAGCTCCCTGGATCATTGCGTGTGCTCAATCTCTCGGAGAACTTTAGGGCCACGTTTGTGCGCGATGGTGAACCGGTGGAATTTCCGCCCGCGTTGACGACATTACGGTTGAGCTGCTGTGAGGGGTTGCTGGATGCCAGCTTGGCGTCGCTCGCACGGGGTAATGGTCAGAGTAAGAACCAAGGCCAGGGTCTGGGCCTGGGCAAGAGTATAAGTGTGCGTGTGT
Organism: Zhuliangozyma boniae; assembly: GCA_002094185.1. Taxonomy (NCBI): domain Eukaryota; kingdom Fungi; phylum Ascomycota; class Pichiomycetes; order Serinales; family Debaryomycetaceae; genus Zhuliangozyma; species Zhuliangozyma boniae. The sequence goes on from MXQC01000039.1 coordinate 22,286, forward strand.
TGTTTCCCCAACTGTTGGAGGAGCTTGACTTGTCGGAATGCCGCATCCAGAGCTTGCTGGCATTTGCCTTCCCCTCGTCCTTGGTCAAGTTGGCATTGAGCGGCAACCGCATCCTGGACGTGCACTCTTACAACTCCATGGATTACAACTGGATGGACTTGGTGGCGCTTGCCGAGTTAGACTTGTTTAGCAACCAGCTCGACTCGGTGGATGGGTGGATGGTGCCGCCCAACTTGGTGCACTTGGACTTGCGCCTCAACTTTGTGCGCGAGGTGACGCCGCGGTGGCCTGTATTCAATGGCAGGTCCAATGTCCATCTCGCCAGGCTCCGCCACTTGGACTTGAGCCAGGGGCGTGTGGTGAGCGTGGACGAGAATGTATGTGTGCCTCCGGGACTAATGACACTAAACTTGTCGCAGAACTTTCTTGCCGGACCAATTGTGTTGCCATATTCTTTCAGGCAGTTATACGAATTGGACATGTCTGCGAATAGGATTACAGGAGTTGTTCCCACCAAGAATAGCCAGTTTGATGATGCTACCCCGTCGCGCTTGCAAAAGTTTGATCTTAACGGCAACGCGATGCGTGAGTCTAATGAGACGAGGGATGGTTTCTACGACGATTTGGAGGAAGGGTTGCATGTAAAGGTCAAAAGCAGAAGGCACCGCATCAATAGTTTGCACTATTTTAATAGAATCGCCTATTGAACAGTCCCGCATATTGAACAGTCCCTCCTTGATACCCGCAACACCAATTAATGTCGTACTTGCTGGTATCAGCCAGCCACCTGCATCCAAACACACGCATAGCACACGAAAAAAGGGAGGGAAAATTTTTGCTGCTTTTAGCGAAAAAAGGAGAGAAAAGGAGAGGAGACGTGTTTCACTTTCAGGGAAAGCAACACCAAGGGAAGAACGATCCACAAAGCACTGCCACCGGCACCACTCTTCCTCAGTTCATATACGGCCATGTCCAGTATTCCACCATCCACGCCACCGAGACTGACCAAGGGTAGCGTCAACAGACACTTGGGCACCAAGACCCCCACCGTGCCCAGCGTGTTGCTCACGCCATCGACCACCAGCCGGGCTAAGAAACCGGTATCCACCAGCAGAAGCAATGTTTTTGGCAGCACCAGCACCAGCAGAGGTGGCAGTGACGGTGTCATTCCGTTTGGCATCCCCCACACACCACAAAAATCGCCTTCACGGCGCCCAGCCGGGAAAAAGAGATACGGCGATATCTTGGAGGACAAGCTATCGTTTGGCGTGCTCCTACCACACCCCTCCACCGTGGGCTCCGGGAGGGTGCAGCAGACACCCCCCATATTTGACATGAGGAAATTGACCGAGCTCAGCCAGCCCGTGCACGACTGGGAGAAGGATGAGGAAGTGGAGGAAGTGGAGGAAGTGGAAGAGGAAGAGGAGACTATTGCCGAGCCATCCACCCCGGGAAGACAGGTTATTGATGACGATTTGGTGCGGCAGTGGCAGCACAAACCCAGCAGCTTTGAGACCATGACGGTAGAGGAAGTGAGCACTATCAAGCGCGTGGAGTTGCCAAACCCCTTTGTCGACAACGGCGAGCCTAGGAAGGACCAAGAGGAAGAAGAAGAGGAGGAGCACCACTATTCATCCAAGACGCTGCGGAATGGTATCAACTATGAGACCCACATGGAGTTGTTCAACAACAGGACGGGCAAGATGCGGGTGGTGAAACTAACCAAGAGTCAGATGAAGATCAAGCCCAAGAAGTTGTCGTTTGAAAACATTTAAGAAGGGAGAAGAAGGGGGTGGGAGAGATAGAAACACTGCTGGTGTGGCGATGGCCAAATGAGAGTGGGCGGAGAGAGGGAAAGATTGCTCCTTCTCCCCTTTCTCTCTACTGCTTGACTGGTCAAGTGGTGGTGTAGGGAATATGCATTTATATAGTTCGAGATTTTATATACACTACTTTTTTCTCTGATCTCCCACCATTTCACCTTTCCCATGCTTGCCTTGGGCGGGAACAGAGAGGAGAGAAAAAAATCGACAATCGGGACACAGCCAACAACGCACACTTCAAGGACTGAAAAACACCACATCATTGTCCACCACTGAGCATTACATCCATTGCACACCACACCCATGCCACGCCTTGAAGAAGCTGAAATCAAAAAATACTGGCAGATCTTCCAGGGCCTAAAACCTGAGGGCAACAAAGTGACAGGCGAAAAGGTGACCCCCGTGTTGAAGAACTCGCGGTTGCCCGAGCAGCAGTTGGGCCAGATTTGGGAGTTGTCGGACATTGATCTGGACGGCAAGCTAGATTTCGAAGAGTTCTGCATCACGATGCGGTTGATCTTTGACTTGGTGAATGGGAGCATCACGGCGGTCCCCTCGGAGTTGCCCGGATGGCTTATCCCCTCGTCGAAGGTGGCCATCCTCCAGGCGAACAAGGCCGTGAGCTCCGGGTCAAATGTTGGGTTGGAGTATGATGATGACGAGGACGGATTAAGTGACGACTTTGACTGGTACATCTCGCCCACGGACCGGTCGACGTATGAGACCATTTACAACTCGAAATCGGACGGGCTCGGAAGGATACGGTTTGACTCGTTGGAGTCTTTATACGCCACGTTGGGCAAGGTCCCGCGTAGCGACATCTCGTCGGCGTGGAATTTGGTGAACCCCAAGTCGTTTGAGACGATTGACAAGGACCAGACGTTGGTATTTTTGCACATTTTGAACCAGCGCGAGAACGGCAAGCGGGTTCCGCGGGGCGTGCCCGCGAGCTTGCGCGCCACCTTCTCCAAGGAGGTGCCCAATTACGACTTGAGTGCGCAGGCCAAGCCAGCGCAGCATACACAAACTCAGGCCTCAAAGCGGTCGTTTGCTGACAGCTATCTCGAGAAGATTGGTCACGGGTCGGCAATCAAGGACAAGGGCACCGATTTCTCTGCCACCGAGGGAACCGACTGGGAGGAGGTGCGGTTGCGGCGCGAGTTGGCGGACTTGGAGAAATTGTTGGACACGGTGCAGCGCGACGACCACAGCAGCGCTGCGCGTGACAAAGAGGATATGTTGGTTAAGTACGAGTTTGAGCAGTTACTCAAGTACAAGCAGAACCAGTTGCAGCTGGATGCGCCCGTGGTAGACGTGACTCAGGTCAAGGGCGACGTGGACGAAATCCAGGCGCAGGTGGCGTCGTTGGAGGACTTTCTCTCCACGAGAAAACACGAGTTGGACAAGTTGAATAGGGAGATTGAGGCGTTGAAATAGGGGAGCAGAGAATGTATATGTGACTGTGTTTGTCTCTGTCTCTGCAGCAGGACCCAAGTATGTATCTGTGACTGTCTATGTATACTATAAATAAGGTACAGTGTGAAAGTGTTCGCGCTGCATATCTTTACCCGGGACCAGCCACAGTAAGCCACAAATAGTGGCGGAGACACGCTTCCTCCTTCAGGGCTGCGCCTTCCCGTCAGACGAGGATCCAAACTGTCTGGCACCAGAGGGAGCAGGCTGGTGCATCGATTCTCGACATCTCTCAGAAAACTGCAGAATGTGGGGGTTCTCGGGGGAGGGGGTATTTATCTCTCCAGACCCGGTCCGCTTGGTGTGTGTAGCAGTCTCCAGGGTCTGTCTGTTGGTGCGAAGACCAAAGGCTGTTCGGGTGTGCCACAGACACCCAAACCGCAACATTGCCTCCAACTGAAGGTGGCACGGTGACTAAATAGAAAGACTGCGTATTTACTTTCGAGCGGATGCGGCTATACTTTTTCTGGTCATGCTTCTACTCCTCGCTCCTCATTCTACTTCTTCTGTTCGCCCCCCTGCTCGGGCTCGGGCTCGGGCTCAGGGATGGGCAATTTGAAGTTCTCGGGAGTAAAGTCCTGGCCCTCACCCACTTGTTCCCAGACAGAGGAGCCCACAGTAAAGTTTCTCCACGCTTGAGTCAACTCCAAGGGCTCATACACCACTCTTTTCTTCTCCTCATCGTAGCGAACCTCGGTGTAGCCAGTGGTAGGGAAATCCTTGCGCAAGGGATGGCCTTCGAACCCGTAGTCGGTCATGATTCTTCTCAAGTCCGGGTGGCCTGTGAAGAAGATGCCAAACATGTCGTAGGTCTCGCGCTCGTACCAGTTGGCGCCGTTGAAAAAGGGCGTTACCGAGGGCACTGGGGTAGTCTCGCTGGCGTAGGTCTTGACCCGGATTCTCGAGTTGTGCCTCACTGACAACATATTGTACACCACATCAAACCGGTTGGTTCTCGAGGGGTAATCGGCCGCGGTCACGTCCATCACCGACTTAAACTCGCAGGGGGTGTGGCTCTTCAAAAACAACATTACGGGTCTGAGGGCGGAGGGGGCCACGTAGATGGTCAACTCGTCCTTCCACACTGAGAACTGCTGGATGTACTTGGGCAAGCACGACGTCAAGTAGGTGCCAAACTTGTGCAACTCCTCAATGGTTTCCTTGTACTTTTCGGTGGGGTTGATCAACGGGACAAAGTTCTCCACGGGTTTCCTTCTGGGCAAGTTGTTCAAGTTGACTAACTCCTCCTCAGATGCCACGTTACGCATAGGGGGGAAGGACCGGAAGGACCGCATGGCAACCACCCGGGGAGCCACGGGCTTTTGTAATATCGAGAATGCCGACCGTCTGGATATCATAGTGAAGATGGTGAAAGTGATAATATGCAAGGGAGGAGGGGAGAAAAAGGGGAGAAGGGTAAATGGGGACGCCAGCGATATGATTAATGGGTATGGACCTGGGTTGCTGCTGATGGTGTGTCTCAAATTCCCTTGGGCTTATGCTTGACGTATATCTCGCTTGTGGGTGTTTTCCTTGTCTTTTTCAGTCGCTTTTTTTTTCTTTGAAATTCATGGAACCCAATTGGAGGAAACGTGAATTAGAGAAGAGCGAAGAAAGGAGGGAAAAAAAGATTGACATAGTAATGAGAGTCGTGTGTGGTGGTGGAAATTGTGCTACCAGGCGGAAGACTTGACTTGCACATTCTTTTTTTGGTTGGCCCTCTATGCTAGCAGATAAGCGTGGGATTGTGGTATGGGGTGGTGGCAACTCAAATGATTTCCCATACGCCAAGATAATTTCCCATCTTTCTGTGACTTCCCAGTGCTCTTTGTTGGTGTTCACGATCCTGGTATTATTAGACGCAGCTCCAGAAACTATCAGCTCATTTCCTTGCACTGCGGTTTCTTCCCCCATTCCGCGGTCCCTTAAGCTGAAATAGTCTTGTAGGAGGGCCAGAACAGGACGGCAAATGTGACATACCACCTCCTGCGCACGCGACTTGTGCGCATCAAGATTACCAAGCACTCCCGAGGTAAGGTTCTTCTCGGTTCTTCTTGGGTGGTGGAACACGCTTACCAAGGGCGGCTTTCCCTCCTCTTTGCATCCTGATCACAGCAGACTTTTCCAACGTTGTTTCCTCTGTATCAACTATGCACTGATACCCACCTTGCTTGTTTCCATAGTTGGCGAATTTCATGTTTTTTAAGCTATGGAGCTTGAAACTGGATGCCGCACATATTGCCGATCATGCCTTTTTCTAAATCCGATGTTGCGTTATTATGAGCAGGCAAAGAAAAAAGGGGCAAAAACAGAAGAAAGGAACACACGTCCGCCGTCTCCGTTTGGCAATAGGGCAACTCGAGAATAAGAGATGAAAGAAGAGGTGGTGGAGGAGGAGGAGGAGGCTGGGACGCACCAAATAAGCACGGAATCCCCGTCGTTCCATGCATGACTGGAGAGAAACTATAGCTGCCGCGTAACTTTTACAAAGAAACACTCTTTCCATAACATCACACATACCAGGCTTACTTCTACTTTGTTGGGCTGGTGGAGTCTCTTCTGGCGCAGTGAGTCTTTTTTCTTCTTCCACACTGAATCTTGTTTAATCACGCAGATGGGCCAGACACGCCCCCTCTCTTGTTGCCTCCCACTTGTCTTTTACTGTTTGCTTGTAATAAATCCGCTCGGACACAAGAAAACGAAAAGTGGACCACCACAGCCAGAAAATAAGTGGCAGAGAAAATCCCACTATCACCAAATAAACCTGAAAAAACAATCACCAGAGGGGGAAAAAAGTGAGACAGTCACAACATACCACCGCAAATCACCAGCCACGAGCAAGTACAAGTATTCATAAGTAATCAAGTTGTCTTAATATACAATGGAGGATAGGACTCGTGAAGGCGTATCACCAGTCCCAGTGCCTGGTCACCCACACAAGCATGAGCACGAACACGAGCGTGAAACAAAGCCACTGCAACCACCAGTGACAAACGCCGGTTTGTCGGCGGAAACCCAGCCCACCTCGACTACGGCATCGCCCTCGGTTGAGCCCGGAGTCTCTGTTGAGCGCACCAACTCGGCCATGTCGGTCGCGTCGGTTAGCCACGGAGAGCATGGCGACAATACGGACCACGGGGAGTACCCCGAGCTGGGAGCTGAACTTCCAACTGACTTGGCAGCCCACCCGCCCACAAGCAAGCCTAAGCGACAGCGACGCAGCTACAGCTGCGGACCGTGCAAGTTGTTGAAGATCAAATGTGACTTACGCATCCCCTGTGCCTCATGCAAAAAGTTCAAGCGCATCAACCGGTGCTTGCTCCAGCCGCCGCAGCCCCCATCGCAGGAGGAGTTGAACAAGATCAAGGAGCGCAAGAAACGGTCGTCGTTGAAGAAGATGAAGTTGTCCAACGACTTTGTCCAGGCGTACAACAATAACCACGATTCAATTCCCTCCTTGATCACGTCCATCCTGTCGGCGTCCAAGAACATGGAGACAGTGGGCGCAGCCGAGCAACTGAACGCCAGCATGGTGAAGCACACGCATGTTACCATCAGACAGGCCGCAGACCATATCACGCCCTTGCAGCCGCGACGCGAGACCGTGGCCCCTAACCATCCCATCGGGTATATCACGTTGCCCGCGCCGGAAATGAAGGCGAAAAGCAGTAGTGTGCTATCAGGAGGGGATGTTTTGGACACAAATGGGGATGATGGCAACGGAGACGACAGTACAAATAGTGCGATCAGCGGCAGTGGCAGTGGCGATGATGATCCGCATGACTTGATCACGGCGCTTCTTGTGCGCGATTCGCAAAAGTACGTCGACTTGACCATCGTAGACGTGCGCCGGATCAAGCGGTTGCTCCCTAATAGCCCCGCTACCTTGGACCGGCTCTTTGATTTGTACTTGCGGTCCATCAATGAGGTGTTGGTGGAGTTACAGAATCACGCCGAGATGAAAAAGCAAGGTCTCTTGGTGTACAACAAGCTCTTGGGCATTGACGACGACAACATTCGCAACCTCGGGCAGAGCGTGCCGTTCAGCGTACTCGAGATCCGCCACTTGTCATTATTGTTTCTTATCTTGGCCAACGGGTTGCTTTTTGAGGAGGAGGGCGCGAACAACGTGCTCCTTGAAAAGTCGCTCTACACGCCGCGCAGCGACATTATCGACGACTGGATCAAGATCTCCAAGTTCTTGCGGCTCAAGGTGTTGTCATACGAGACGTTTTCCGACTTGATCTACTTGATCGACTGGTACTTTCTCTTGAAGAACTATTACAGCTACGACAACTTGATTGTGGAAAACTATCTCGAGTTCAACAACTTGCTCAATTACATTGTGTTGAACAACGAGTTTGTGGAGTTGATCCTCGACCCTTCGCGCGAGAGCTCGCCCAATGGTGAGGGCGTGGAGGTGCGATACCCGCGCACGCGCGAATTCCGCGTGCTCGCCAAGTACTGGATTCAGATCCGGTTGGTGGAGATTGAGTTTACGTTTTTCCAGTTCAAGGGGTCGTTGCTCGTGTCGAACCAGTTGAAGAACTCGCTCGTGCCGCACCAGAAACTCTTGGCAGTATTGTATGGGCGCAATTTGAGCACGGTGCAGGACCCCATCTGCCGATTCTGCATCGACGTGTACGGGTTGTACTACAAGCGGTCCAAGTACTCGACGCACATCCGTGACATTATCAAGGACTACTTGGAGTTGTACAGCAACGTATTAGGTACAGTGACGGGCGACATCCAAAGGTTTGAGGCCAACTTCGACCCCGCAGCGCCAGTGACATTGCTGGACATTGAGTTGTTGCTAAAGAACCAGCAGGTGCTCAAGTTGTTTATCCGGTGGTTGTCGTTTATCCGCATCGAGTCCAACTACTTTCCGAGCTTGCGATACGCGTCGTACTTTACCACCATCATGAACCTTTTCAACCACTTTAACTTATTGGACGATAAGACTGGCCCTAACAGTGATGGTGTGCTTTGCTTGGTGGCGGAGCATTTCCCCGTTCACCACCTCAAGGATTTTTACCAGTGCTTGGTGTATCAGGGAGTGTTTTTGGTGGTATTGTGGTACTCGATCTCAACCAGCGGCACCAGCGGAACCAGTGGAGGTTACAGAATAGACCTTCCCTCGATGTACGAGCACGTGTTGCGACAATTCCACAAGACGTTGCACAAGTTTTTGGGCAGTGCTGTGTTGAGCAAGCGCGTGGGCCATGTCACGTTTTTTGCGAGATCCGCAAGTTTGTTGGTAGAGGTTGACCGGTACTTGACCTCAGCGCCGCACCGATCGCTATTTGATACCTTAACGGACGCGATCTACGACCTCAAGGGGGCAGTGACGCCCGTAAACTGGGAGATATTGGTAGACTTTTACTTTGGGTCGCGCGACAATTTTGCGCGGTACTTGGAGAAGGTGTGGGACTTGTTTGACTATATGACGGTGAAGCCAGGGCAAGGACAGGCGCAGGCGCAGGAGATCCCCATCACATCGCTGCTTGCATTCAACGATGACTTTATCAATGAGCAGCGGGGGAAATTGACAGGATTTGTGTTTGATAACAGTGTGGTTGGCGACTACTTTCGGGTATGTGTGCAGCCCAACATAGACGAGTAGGGGGGAAAGAGTGGAGTGGCTATGTAATATTCAGATAGCGGAAGAAAAGGAAAAGTAGGGGGAGGAAGGAAAGGAAAGGTAGAGGAGAGGAAGAGAAGGTGGCAAGAGGAGAGGGGGGTGTAGTGAAATAGCAATGGGAAAGGCAGGCGGACAATTAGAGCATTATCAAGACACTTCCTTTCTTTTCGAGTTCTGCCTAGCGCTTTGGGAAGAGTTCGTACTTGTGGTTATATGCAGGATGCTAGGAGATGATAAAAGGGAATAGGTGCATGTAAACCAGAGTCATAGCGGGAGCGGCACGGTTGTTGTAGTTTCAATCTTTTTCTTGCGACAGAGTCGTACCCCAATTGTTACTTCACATGCTATGGTGTCACTCTACATACCTTCTTTCAATGGTATGGGTTTGGATCGGGGCCCAGCCTTCCTTCTGGGGCTCAGGCGGGTGTCCTTCCAGTTAACCCCCTAAATTATCAAAGGTCTAGACGAATCGAATGGAAGTGTGCAAAACCGGATAAAAAAATAAAGTGCGCAAAGCTTCGATCAGGGAGATTTACGAACTTCTCCGGCATGGATTACCTATTGTGCCCGTGCACGATGTTACCACAACCTGCTCTTCTTCCTCCTGGCAAAACCACCCAATTGTCGCTCTCTTCCTTGGTTTCGGTCTGTCTTATGGGCACGTCCCGACACGTGCTCCACCCTTGTTCATATTTGTAGGAAGGCCATCCTTATTACTGGTTCTCCCGCACCCATTCCCTTCTTGATAACCCACCTCTCCATTTTTCTTTCCCTCGCCCTTCCCCACCCCTTTTTTTATATACTCTTCCCACCATTGTTGGGCTCAAATTGCTATTTCGCTGTTAATACGAACTTTTACAAATCGGGCGAGACTCGGGCGGGAGCAGGAGAAAAAGAAAAGAAAATAAAGGACAGGAGGTGGGGGACGGGGCAGGAAGGTTTGGGCAAGGCTTGTGCAAGAATTTAGCAAGAACAATGCGATAAGGAAAGGGGGAAGGGAGAAAAAAGATAGTGTGGTGAACAATAAAAGATGGGTGAAATGGCTATTGTGTGGAATTGCAACATTCGGTTGTTGTAGCCGGTGGAGAGCTGGAGGAGAGGAGGGAGAAGAAACGTGTGTGTGTTCCGCCACTGTAGTTCTTGCGTATCCCTTGTTATTCCCTGGTTTCCGCTCTCTTTCCTATTCTTTCTTTTCCCTGCCACGTGTTGTGGCAAGGCACACGATCTCCAAAAGGAGAGGCGCTATGAGGGGTACACTGGTCTACACTGGCTACAGAGAAGCGAAGCGTAGGGGGGACGAGGGGCGGTCTAGGCAATTCCTAAAAAAGGCTGAGCTGGGTGTATTTTTCTTTTTAGCAATGGAGGTACCCCCCATCGGAAGCGAGTGTGTGGGGAGGAGGTGGTGCTGATGCTACCATGAAGAGATTAATTGCTGGTGCCATCTACGACGGCCGCGGAATCAGTCCCATGATTGCAGGTTCGGTTTATGCAAGTCAACCGCTATGACGATCTTATGGAGAGGGTCAAAGTCACGGTTTTTTCCCCTTTCCGTTGGTTCTCGCTTTAACTTTCACTTGTATCTACATGGAGAAGGAAAAGAAAGAAAAGGGGATCTTCGGGCCGGCATAATCGGGCCAACCATGCGAATGGAGAAAGCGGACGATGTTTCTCCACACGGACTGAGTGGAGAGATGGGAAGTGTAGAGTGAGAAACAGTGGATGTTGGGAAGGGGGGCTTGGGGAGGGAGAGTGAAATGGGCTATGACGTATTGCTTTCTTTTTTTCTTGTCTTTTTCTCTTACATTGGCGGAACAACAACAGTGAAAAGGCGAGAGAGGCTGTGTGGACAGTGGATGGTAGCGTGGTGGGAGAGTATGACACATATGCTCTTCTAATGAAATCAGAGAAGAGGGGCGCATAAGTAATAGGAAGCAAGGAAAAAACGGGAGTGGAATGTGCCAACGAGGCGCGGGTCTCTATTCCCCCTTTTGTTGGTGGCTGCGTGACGCTTCTCCCCGTTGTGAGATCCTCTTCTTATGCACCTCCTTTTCCTGCACTCGGCGCCTGGGATAGTGCGCCTGTAGTAATCCTGCTTCGCCGTCGTGATAACCCCTCTCCTTTGTCCAGTTTAAGGTTACTTAGTGGCATGGGCACTATACTGGCTTCGCCCCCCTTGTCCCTGTTCCTTTTGCCCCAGGCGTATTCTCTTGGCACCGGCGTTAAACTGCAAAAAAGAAGAGAGAAGGGAGGGGGGCAATAAGAAGTAGCAGGAGTAAACCGCAAACCAAGAAAAAAATGTGTAAAAAATATTAATAAAATGTAAAAATGATCTATAGAGGAAGAGGGAAAAAAAGAAACTTTATTTTTACTGTTTGGCTGTGTGTCTCTCTTTTTCTCTTTGCTTTTTTTCTGCTTCTGGTGAAATCAATGAAAACTCGCTTTCTTCTCTTTTTGCCTTTCCTGCTTTTCCTTCTACATCTCTTCTCCCGCCTTAAAAAGACAACGACTTCGCCTTCTTTCCTTCATTGCTCTTTCAACTGTCCTTCCCTTCCTTTATAACTTACCTCTTCAATAAGAACACCCCCCATTACTGCGGAAACAACAGGTGAACCTTTGCATATACACCCAGGTACTCTTCTCCCTTATACAACCATCATCTTTGCTACCACCTTGAACAATTGACTATCCCAACTTCCTTTTAGTTGCCACTTTCACTGCAGGAAGAAACAATAGCAAAACAGAGAATTTCAACACCCAGAAAAATTCAGCAGCTGTTGTCACCATAATAGAAACAATCAACAATAGCGCTAGCACTAGCTCCACCACTAGCTCCACCACTAGCTCCACCACTTCCTCCACCACACCTTTTTCTTCTTCTTCCGCACAATGAGAATATCCGCATCTGTGCTTGCTGCTTTCCCCTTGCTCGCAGCTTCGTTTGCCGAGGATGTGGCGGGATCACTCAAAATAGACTTTGACGTGCGTCGCGGGCTGTCGCGGGACAACTTGTCGCCGCGCGACGACTCGTTACCGCGCTTTGTCAAGCGCGACGGCTCCTTTGATATGGTCATCACTAATGAGCAGACGTTCTACATGGCCAAATTGAAGATTGGTTCCAACGGCGACGTTAATAATGTGCTTGTTGATACCGGCTCGTCCGACTTGTGGGTCATGTCCCACGACTTGGTCTGCGTCCCTGCGCCCAATTCCAAGCGCGACGATATGTTCTTAGGCGAGGGCACGGGCGTGAAGCACGACTTGCAGGAGTTTTCCAAGCGGGAAGAGCAACAGCAGCAGCAAGAACAAAAGGAAAACCCATCCAAGACCACCAATGACTATGTTGCGGGCAAGGATGGCAAATTGTTCGCTTCTGCCACCACCATCTTTTTGACCGAGGGCCCCGGCTCGTTCTCGACCTTTTCGCCCTTCCACGGTGGCGGCGGCGGCCAGGGCGGCAGCGGCCAAGGCTCTAACACGTGCACCTCGTACGGTTCCTTCAACACCGACAAGTCTGACACGTTCCAGCGCAACAACACCGAGGCGTTTGAGATCCAGTACGCCGACGGCACCGCTGCGCTTGGTACCTGGGGCTACGACGATATCAGCATCGGCAATATTACCGTGTCGAATATGTCATTTGCCATTGCCAACAGGACGTCGTCCGACGTGGGTGTGTTGGGCATTGGGTTGCCTGGGTTGGAGGTGACCACACAATACGGGTACACGTACGAGAACTTGCCCTTGAAGTTGAAGAGCGAAGGTATCATCAACAAGGCGCTCTTTTCGTTGTACTTGAACTCAGCCAATGCCAACGCCGGCAGCATCTTGTTTGGCGCCATTGATCACGCCAAGTACTCGGGCGAGTTGGGTACGGTGCCCATGCAGCGCACCTACAGCCAGATCAGCTACCCCGTGCGCATCCAGGTGGGCGTGGACGGTATGTCCTTTAGCTCTGGCAGCAAGACGACGAACGTGTTGTCGGACCAAGGGAGCGCAGTGTTGGACACAGGGTCCACCCTCTCGTATGTGTTTTCTGACACTCTCGCTGCCATTGGCAGCGCGTTAGGTGGACAGTACTCGTCGCGCGTGGGCGCCTATGTCATCGACTGCAACTTGCCCTCAGACATGACTCTCGACATTAACTTTGGCAACCAAACCATTCGTGTTCCCGCGTCGGACTTGGTGTTGCAGGTGACAACCTCGCAGTGTGTGTTGGGCATCTTTGAGCAGAGCTCGTCACTGTCGTACATGTTGTTTGGCGACAACGTTTTGCGCAGTGCCTACGTGGTGTACAACTTGGACGACTACGAGGTAAGCCTTGCCCAGATCAACTATACCGACGACGAGGATATCGAGGTTATCTCTAAGTCGGTCCCCTCGGGCAGTGCCAGCAGCGGTAATGGCAACGGCAACCTGACCTCCAGCAACGGCAGTGGCAGTGGCTCAGGAAGTGGCTCAGGAAGTGGCTCGGGGGGTGGTTCCGACAGCAGTTCCGGTAGTGGTTCTGGGAGCAAGACGTCTGGTGCTCCTGCCACTGCCGGCTCGTTGTCGGCATTGGTTATTGGGTTATTGGTTTCCGTATTCATGATGGGTTGATCACGTGGCTACTCTTTTGCTCTTTGTGTTTCTTCTTTTCCAGTACAGTTTTTCTTTTACTTCTGTTGTACCCTACCATGTATCGACGCAACGCTTATATTTTCAATATACAATTTATGTCAACTTTTCCGCAAATAATGAGGGAAACGGATATGGTGTGCTACAGCGATGCTTTTGTGGGGACAAACACCAGATATAGAAGTTTTTTATAAACGATGTGGAACACGTACAGCGCTAATGTTACTCCTTTCTCACAAACACACTTAGTGAGGGGAGTGGTGGGGAAATTGATTCCGTTGACACTTGATGTGACCCAACTATGTTGCAAAAAAGAAAGCAAAGACATCACGTGATCATACACCACCGTTTCCGTTTTTTTCTCCCCCTCTTTTCTTTTCTCTTGGAGTCACGGATTTAGGGTGATGCCACCATATGCGTGCTTTCTTGTTCCCCATTCCTCGCACCATCACGAAAAGATTAGCCCAACAGCTCCAGGCCAACTTGTGAGCACATGTGAACTAGTGCGGTTATCTTATGCCGAGATAAACCCAAAGGGGGAGAAGCAGTATCTCTCCCTCCCCCAATCACACCGGCTATGTTTCATCATACTCTACATACACTGACCATCCCTCTGGAATCTCCCCCTCTTTCTCCCCATCAACTGGAGTGATCCTCGGAACTTTCTAGAATTGACTGCGGCCTGGTTTTCGGGGTCATGATGTAACAAACCTATACTCTCGTTGCTTTCCTTTTTGGTGGTTTTCCGGGCGAGAGAGACGCTGTAGGTGCAGATAATGCATTGTGATTACTAAGAGGAAACGACTTTTTATGAGAGATCAGGGCCAAGAGAGAAAACGGAGAGGAGGGAAAGGGAAAAAGAGAAGCACCCAAATCACACACTTCTTCCTTTTCTTTGAACCAAGGTGTTTAACAGCCTACGCCAGGTATGCCGCAGAATAGCAGTGATCATGGAGGGGATAGCGGCGATACAAGCAGCACCATCCCGACCAACAGTGGCAACATCAACAACAATAGCAATAGCAGAAACGTTCAAGACAGAGACGGCGCGATTAGCAGAGAAAGCAACAACGCCACCAGTAACAGCAACAGTACCACCAGCGATAACTCCAATAGGAACCATAGACATGACTTGGGGCTATTTGACCGCCTCGTGAATAGGATGTTGGGAGGAAGGAGGACTAGCTCTGCGGACACCTCCCTATCTGGCCGCGACCAGGATCAGAACCAACCCAGTCCCAGGGAACAGCCACCACCACAACAACCAGTCCCGCCGCCTCTTCCTCCACGATTTCCCGAGAGCGACACCGAGAGCCATATGGGGACCGACAACGGCGATTCTGGCGACAGCAGCGACAATAGCGACAACCAGGCCATCATCATCACCGTCAACTACGTGTTTTCCGACGAGAACCGGCCCAACGAACCTAATCGCACGGGGTCGCTCATCATGTCGTTGCCCAACACCGCAGTGAACCGCGACCCCCATGTGATACAGGAGTTTATCCGGTTGGCCACGCAGATGGCGTACTCGTCGATAGTCACCGAGTTGTCGACGCGAAAGGGCATCACAGTGGAAAAGTTTGAGTCCTTCCCCAGGGTGCAGCGGCTGGAGTTGGGCGAGAACACGACGTGCTCGATCTGCTTTGAGCAGTACCAGAAGCTCGCGAGGGAGGAAGCAGACGACCAAGATGAGACCATGGACGAAGGGGAAGACGGGGATGGCATGAGTGCTGATAGTGAGGGGGATAATGAAGACGAGCGAGTGCACCACAAGAAACAGCGGTTGCACAACTCAGCTGCCCAAACCACATCGAGCTCGTTTAACTCGAGACAGGAAGGTGCGAGCGCGGCACCCGCACGCTCCCCAACATCGGTGTCTACACCAGAGCAACAGCATCAGTCGCGGCAGCGTCCTGTCTACTTGGTGGACTTTATGGAAACTTTCACCCATATCCCCATAAAGATGCCATGCAGCCACGTCTTCGGCAAGGACTGTTTGTGCGAGTGGCTCAAGACGCACACCACGTGTCCGTTGTGCCGGTTTTCGGTGGCCGAGTCGTTGCTGAGAAGCGGGGCTAGAAGCGAGGATGCAGGGGTAACATCAGAAGAGCCCGGTGACAGCGGTGGTAATGGTAGTGGAGATGGTCCGGGCCGGAGAGGGCAGAGCGCCTCCACCATGTTTGTTCTTTCCAACCCCACCAACGGAAGACATGACCCATTGTCCAACGTCACCATGCAGAGCAACACCAGCAGCGATAGTGTGGGTACAGAGTCCGACTCTATGGGCACCAGATTCATCTACTTTAACTTGAATGACTTGGGTGCGGGCAGTCGGTCGGCCACACAGGCGCCGGGAGCGTCCACCGCTTTCAGAGAAGACCCTGTACCTGCACGCACACCCGCATTTGCACCAGCATCTGCTCGCACATCTGCGTTTACTCCAAGGTCTCCCGGGATGTCGCCTTTCCTGCCGGGAAGGATTTTCCGCCACACGAGGGCGAGGGCAAGACAGGAGAGAGAGGGGGGACAGAGAGAGGGGAGCCAGAGAGAAGACGCCCCTAGTGTATGGGAGAGGGAAACGCGCAGACTACATTCGTTGGTCAATGTTCTAGGAACCCTCCGGGGCAACCGGCAGAATGCGCTTGCGCAACCTGAACCGCTATTCCCCATGGGCGTCAGCAGCCGCAGGACCGCCAACGGCATCGATACAAGGCTGACCGACGACCGCAACGAGGAGATTTTGGATCACTTGGATTTGAGGAGCTTGTTTGCCGCCTCGCCCATGCCGGAAGCCAACAGCAGTGGTAACAACAGTAACAACAACAGCAACAACAGTGGCGAGAATGGTGGTAACACCTCCCCTGAAGGGAATTTCAACAGCAACAACCTCTCGGAAGGCAATAGCGGAAGCAATGAATAGTTCCGGGTTTCCTCTCCATCTATATATACATGCATATCCAGCTCATAGAACCTTAGCGAAAGAACTTTGCATACTTTGCCTTTTCGTTCTTCTTTGCCTGCTCGAGCAAGCCCTCGACCTTTTCCAACAACCGCTCGACGCCCGCATCCTCCGGAACCAAGCTCTTAGCCTGCTGTAAGTCGGCAAGCGCCAACGCGTGCTTTTTCGTCTGCAAGCACGCTGAGGCTCTTCTGTACAACGCCTTGGCCCGCTCCTGGGCCGACACATTGTCCATGTCCAACAAGTAGGTAGCGTAGTCGACCGCCTTGTCAAAGTCCTGCAACTGCAAGCATACCAAGCTCATGTTCAAGTAAACCTTCTTCTTCAACTCCAAGTACTTTTTGTTCCACTCAGGCTCCTGGTCCTCGTCGGGAATAAACTCCATGATATAGCGGAGACACTTGCGGTACTTGAAGAACGCCTGCTTCCGCTCGCCCGCCTTGAGGAGCAAGCTGCCGCTCTCCTTAATCTTCTCGGCAGCGTGGTAAACAGACTCGGACGAGTCGTGGTCAATGTGCGTGTCGTCGTCGGGGTACTCCTCGTAGATGTCGCCGCCGCGAGGGTCGTAGCTGGCGTTGTACATGGGTACCGGCATGTCGGAAGTCCACTCACCGCACGCAACAATGGTCACGGGCTCACGCGGCACGTTGTCGTCCGTGGTGTCCACACGCTCCATCTCGCGCACCACCGCCTTGCCGTGCACCACGCACCCAAAAACGGTGTGCTTACCGCTGAGATGGGGCTGTGGGTACGTGGTGATGAAGAACTGCGATCCGTTGGCGTCCACATCGCCGTTGTTGGCCAGACACAACATGAACGGCTGGTCGATAGCCACCAAGTTCTCTCCGGGGATGGGCTTGGCCATGTCCACACTCCGAGAGCCGTAGACGGTGGCAACGTTGGCGTAGCCAGTGGTCGCCTCCAAGTCTCCCGCCTGCATCACAAAGTTCTTTACCACGCGGCTGAACTGGTTGTTCTTGTACGAGTATGTCTTTCCGTCAATGGCGATGCCGCGGCAGAGGTTGAGGAAGTTGGCAGTGGCCAAGGGCGCAAAGCTCTCGTACAACTCCAAAACCACCCTCCCCACCTGTTGCAAGCCGATGGAGATGTCCAAATAGATATAGGGGTTCACCGCTTCAATCTTCATGGTAGGTGTTAAGGAGTCACTGATGTCATCATGAAAAACGAAAAAAAGTGGAGCCCTATGCAGAAGAAGCGGCTAGAGAGCAGAACAGCCACTAAAGCAGCCGCCAACACAACCACCAGAGCAAGAACCACCTCTCTTTAATACCATATGTCGATGCCTTTTAGACAGAGCCGGGTGGCTTCCGTGTGCAGGTATGCAACCCGCGCCTCCGACAAGTACCAGTTGCTCGTGCTGAATGCACACGAGAACGTGAACCAGTTGCTCGAGCAGAGCGACCGGTCGTCGTACATTCTCGCGCAGTACATCCCCGCGCCCGCACGAAACGCCTTCCTCGCTATCCGCGCCTTCAGTCTCGAGATCAACAAGATCAATGACGGCGGCCGCAATATGAGGTCCGTTGCGGCCAAAGCGGCGGGCCAGATGGAGAGCACCATCGGGTTGACGACGGCGGACTTGAAGTTCAAGTTCTGGAGCGACTTGTTGACCAGGGTCTTCGCCGAGGATCCCAACAGCGACAAAGACATTGGAGAGCCCATTGCTATCTTGCTTCGGGACGCGTTGCGCCAGGGGCTCAACTTGGACATTGCGTACTTCCACCAGTTTCTCCAGACGCGGCGCCACTTTGTCAAGCAGGGCGGCGGGTTCCAGAGCGTGAGTGATATCTGCAGCTACGGCGAAGGCACATATTCACAGTTGAACTACATGACGCAGGGGTTGTTGCTCTCGCCCTCGATCTCGCCCTCCACCGTGCGGTTGCTTGAGTACTCGCCCAAGTTGCAGTCGCAGGTGAGCGACATTGCCGCGCATATTGGGCAGGCGAGCGCGGTGGCATCGATGATTGTGGGGCTCCATTTTTATGCGCTGTCTCGCAACCAGGTCACCATGCCGGTGAACTTGATGACCAAGTACGATTTGTCGCAGGAGTCGGTGTTGCGGCTCTGCCAGGGCCACGTCAAGGACACACAAGAGCAGAACGCCATCCGCGACAGCTTGAAGAATGTGGTTTTTGACGCCGCCACCACTGCCAACGACCACATGTTGACGGCGCGCACCAAGTTGGAGGATGCCAAGCGGGATATTAGTGCAATTGTGTGCAGCAACGGAGGTGATGAGTTGCTCCAGCGGCACCACAAGAACTGGCGCAAGAACGTGCCTGATGCCATCTTCACGCCCATGATGGTGGCAGTGCCCACTAGCCTCTACTTACAGCGGTTGGAGAAGCATGACTTTGACGTTTTCAGCCCGAAGTTGCAGCAGAAGGAGTGGCGGTTGGCGTGGACGTCGTTCCGCGACTACTACCAGCGCCGGATATAATGGCGCCACTGCAGCGGTGATAATATTGCTCCCTTTTATTTACTGCATGTGCAAGTATGTATATAGATGTGTGTACCACACACACAGCAAGAGAAAACCATTGGAGATGGACCACCAACGTTCCAGTGGTGCTTTGTCAGTGCTCTTCTCCCTTTCCCATGCGACGAAACAAACAGATCAGGCTGCACTAAGGGCTCTTTTGAAAGGAATAAGAAAAAAAGAGTAGCAGGGAAAAATCAACGTCGACAGAGAAAAAATAGATTCAAGTATTTTTGACACGCTACAGTTAGTTTTCGTTGAAACAGGTACCTGCGAGCACAACAATTGTAGAGGGCAGCAACAGCAACGGCGCATCTACAAGAGCGCAACTAAAACTACAATTACAACCACAAGTAGAAGCAAATAACCACCACATTAGTATAAGCACATTCGAACAGAGAGCTCTCCACGCGCACACACACGTTCTGGCCTTTCCCCTTTGCTACCATGCACGATTTATCAACACCATCGAAGCTGTCTACGCCGCTTGGCCGGGTCGAGAGGCGCGCAGGCAACGGATATTTTGACCCTCCCAGTGTGAGCATCGATCCCATAACTTTGGCTATCCATGAGTGCATGACCATGGCCGCGGCGATGCGGCGGATGAACCGGTGGTCACAAAGTGGGGTGGCGGCCATCTTGACCGCGGGGGACATTTTTGGCAGCAGCAACGACGAAGACGGGTTGACCAGCAGCTTGGGGATCAACGCCAGCTTCCTGTCTGCTGGAAACGGACTGTCGTTGCTGGGGTCTAGCTCCGCGGCCGACCGCCACCACACCGGCCGCCGCGGGACCGACAACCCGTTGCTCTCGTCGTTCTTGCAGCTCAAGTCGATCTTAAGCGACGCGCGCGACTTGTACGACATCGATAGCTTGACGCTATTGCAGCCATTCTTGCTCGTGATCAAGTCGTCGTCGACGTCGGGCCATGTCACGGAGTTGGCGTTGAACGCGATATCAAAGTTCTTGTCATACGGCATTATCTCGTTTCGGTCCAAGAACTTGCAGACGTCATTGGTGCAGATCATCTCATCATTGACACACTGCCGGTTTGAGGCGGCGGATCCCAACTTCGATGACGCGGTGTTGTTGAAGGTGTTGCGGTTGCTCGAGACCATTATCGAGAGCCCCATGACGGCGATGTTGCCCAACGACGTGGTGTCGGAAGTGGTGCAAACATGCCTCTCACTTGCGTGCAACAAGAAGAGGAGCGAGGTGTTGCGGCGTGCGGCCGAAATGGCGATGGTATCGATCATTGTCCAGATCTTTGGCAAGCTCAAGCACATTGAGCCCGAGCCCGAGTTTAGCGACGACTTACAGACCAACTTTGCCGACACCAAGTTGCCCGAGGATATTATTGGTGGCACCGAAGCGAGAGTGTCAGACGAGATTGTGCCCCCCAAGGGGACGAACAAAAGTGGGCAGGGGGTGCAAGAGCAAGGCCAAGCGCAAGAGCAGGAGCAGAGCCAACAGCAAGACCAACAACAGGATCAAGAGCAGGAGACAGAACTGCAGCAGCGGGCCCAGCAAGGAGCGGATCAGGACGAGCCAACCACTGCCGACACCAGCTTCAAAGAGCATCACATGGGCGAGGAGCCTTTCGGGATAATATGCATCAACGAGATCTTGGGCATCTTGGTGTCAATGATCTCACCGTCCAACCAGTATCAGCACATGGAGAGCACACGGGTGTTTGCGCTTTCGTTGATCAACACCGCGGTGGAGGTGGCGGGGTTGGAGATCCCCAAGCACCCGGCCTTGCTCAACCTCGTGTCGGACCCGGTGTCGAAGCACATCTTACAGATCATCACCACCACCGACTCACCGGCGCTCTTGAAGGCGTCGCTCCAGTTGTTCTCGACCATCACCATCGTGATGGGCGGCCAGCTCAAGCCCCAGTTTGAGTTGTCGTTGACGCTCATGTTGCAGTCGATCGCGCCCGAAACAACGCGGACCAAGAACGACAACATCAAGGGTACCAACGTGTCTACACGCAGTCCCTTTGCCAAGGAGGTATTGGTGGAGGCGTTGAGCTTGTTATGGACGCGATCACCAACGTTGTTCACACGGTTGTTTATCGACTACGACTGCGACTTTGAAAAGTCGGACTTGTCGTCGAAAGTGCTCGAGTACTTGTGCCAGTTGTCATTACCGGAGTCGGCGCTTACCACAACCGACAATGTTCCGCCGCTCTGCTTGGAGGGCATTTTGTCGTTTGTCAACGGGATAAGCGACAGGGTCAAGGCGAGTGCCAAGGCCAGCACGAAAACAGCAGAAAAGGAGTTACCCTTACACGAGTTGATTGAGAATCGCAATAAAAAGACAGCCTTCATCCGATGCACCGACTTACTCAATGAAAAGCCCAAAGAGGGCATTAAGGCGTTGGCTAAGGAGGGGTTCTTGAAGAGTGACAACGACCTCGAAGAGATTGCCGAGTTTTTCTTTTCCAAGTCGGCGCGCGTGAACAAGAAGGTGTTGGGCGAGTACTTGGCCAAGCCCAAGAACACCGAGTTGTATCGGTACTTTATCGGCTTGTTTGACTTTGCCGACTTGCGGGTGGATGAGGCGTTGCGGGTGTTGCTCAAGGCGTTCCGATTGCCCGGAGAGTCGCAGCAGATTGAGCGCATCGTCGAGGGGTTTGCCGACAGGTATGTCAAGTGCCAGGAGGCGTCCGACAAGAAACACGCTGAGGCCGTGGAAGAGACAGAGACAGAGACAGAGACAGAGACAGAGGCTAACACCAAAACAAGTGTATCTGCTGGTAGCAGTGACAAAGGCAAGGGCAAAGACAAGCGTGGCAGTGTGTCGAGTGATCGCGACCGTGAACATGGGGAGGCTGTGCGACCCGACCGCGACTCTGTGTTTGTCTTGTCGTACTCGATCATCATGTTGAACACGGACTTGCACAACCCCCAGGTGAAGCAGCAGATGCTCTTGGACGACTACAAGCGGAACTTGCGCGGTATGTACAACAGAAAGGACTACCCTGAATGGTACCTTGCCAAGATCTACCTGTCGATCAAGGACCGCGAGATCATAATGCCCGAGGAGCACCACGGCACAAACAAGTGGTTTGATGACGTGTGGCACAACTTGGTGTCGAGCACACCGACATTTGTCGGCACCAAGCTGGGCCATGCCAACATCGATCCTGGGTACATATGTCAGTTTGACCGGGTGTTGTTCGAGACAGTGGTGGACAAGTTGATTGACACCATCGTGCAGGTGTTCAAAGAAGCCACCGACGACCACATTATAACGCGGTTGATGTCGTCAGTAGACAAGGTGGCGGCCATCTGCTTACACTACAACTTGGCGGGCCCCATGGACAAGTTGATTGGCCACTTGTCGGAGTTGTCGACGTTGTTACAGGACGGGGCACGGCGTACCGCGAGCGAGGACAGCATCCGCGACGAGATCCCGGTGACGCAACTCAAGATTGAAAAGAAGGAAGAAGAGGTCACCGTGAGCGAGTTGGCGGTGTGGTTCGGGCGTGACTTTAAAGCACAGCTCGCGGCGGTAGTGTTGTTCCGGTTGATCCGGAGGAGCAAGTGTAAGATCACGTCGTCGTGGGACCGCGTGCTCAAGATCATTTTACGGTTGTTTGAAAACTGCTTGGTGAACCCCAACTTATTTGGCGAGTTCCAGCGCAAGATCCAGTTGGCGCCCTTGGCCAAGGTTAAGCCGCAGTACGTGATCAAGAAGGTAAAGCCGTTGAACAGCTCCGGTCTCTTGTCGACATTCTCGTCGTTCTTGCGGGGCTATTCAGACAACCCGCCCGAGCCTACCGATGCCGAGGTAGAGTCAACGTTGTCGACGGTGGACTGCGTTAAGTCACTTGGCATCTCGAGTGTGTTTGCTATGGTGTCTCAAGCGTCTCCCGATGACATAGGCATGTTTGTCACATTGTTTTTGGATTTGTTGCCTGAGGCGAGTGACAAATCAAAACGGTACTACGAGTCGGAGACGTTGTTCATCTTGGAGGTATCGGTGTGCTTCTGCTTGCTCCTGGACGACAAGCTGTTGATCGACCGAGTGCTTACGACCTTGGCGGCCCGGCCCAGCGAGCTCTCAAAGAAGGGTCAGTTGCGGATGTTGGCGTACCAGTTGTTGCTCTTGCGGCACGGCGGTGACGCGGTACAACTTTCCGAGGCGATGGCGCTGTTGGCGGCATTCGACAAAGACACAATCAGCAAACAGGGGTCGCAGATCCTCCAGCCGCTCTTATCATTGCTCGATGACGACTCATGGTGCTGCAAGCTCTTGCTCGTAGACGAAGGGTATTGGAGGGCGTTGCGGGTATTTGGATCGTTCCCAGTGTACGCAGCCGATATTGTCGACTTTCTCGAGAGCTTTGTGCGGAGCTCGTGCGACGACATTTCCCCCGAGAACTACGTGTTCATTTTGGGGTTGTTGGACGAGGTGTCGTCGTTAGGAGCTATCGGGTCGCAGTTTGAGCAGGAGCACGACAACTTGGGCACCAAGGCGGCCGCTGTGGCCGCTGCTGCGGACAACGCCTACTACAAGGACGTAGTGGAGTTGGCGCAACGGTCGATCCGATTGACGTCGGAGTTGGCGCCGGTGTTGTGTTTAGAGCGGTTCAAGGACAAAGGCGTGGCATACTCGTTGGTGCAAGCGTTGGCACACCAGTGCTTCAACCCGTGCCGCGAGGTGCGCGGGTTTGCCGTGAAGGCGTTACAGGGGCTCTGCATGTCGCTCGAGCTCGATCCCCAAAACGAGGTTACCACGTACGGCATGTTTGAGCTTGGGCTCTTTCCGTTGTTGGCCGAGCTTGCTAAGCCCGAGGTGGTACAAACGGATGCCAATGGATTTGGCAAGACGCAGCACGAGGTGTTTGCGTTGGCGAGTAAGGTATTTTTGAAACATGTGGACGACTTGGCACCAAAGGAGGTGGAGACAATCTGGTTCGGGTTGCTCGACAGCATCACGAACTTTAATGGCCCCACACACGGCCGACTCGCACAGTCGGAGATGGGCGAACCAGTGGCGGAGCTCGTGAAGAACATGGTGTTGGTGTTGCAGAGCAACGGGCACTTGACTCCGGAGAACCCTGAGATGTACCGGCTCTCGTTGGAGACGATTGAAAAGGTGCTCCCCGAGTTGCGGAACCAGTTTGAAGGGCCTGAAGCGAAGGAGCAAGGGAAGGAGCCCGTGGTTGAGGCAGAGGAAAAGGAGGAGCTCGTGGCAGCGACCAAAGAGGCTACGCTGGCGTGATGCCGCTAGGATATCGGACCGATGTACAGTTGTAAAAAATGCTTTTCCTTGGAGACTTCTGTAGTGTAGCAGGACACCTGAAAAAGGTAAATTGTCACAGGGTTACAAGTATTCGAGCTGAATCCAGTTTCCAGGGCTCACCTGCGGTCCGTGACGAAAACCTGGGAAAGACACGTGTGTATTTTCTCAGGCAAGAGGAGACATCGAAGAGGGGTTTGCAGGTGGGTTTGGATGTCTCTAGAAGAGTGTCTTTACTTGTTCTTTCACATCAACCACTGTGTGTTGCATTTAGTTGGCAAATATGGTTGGCGGCTTTGGTGGTGATATTAAATATTGTAGCACGGAGGCAAATCTGGTATTTGGATACAGTGCATCAGACGTGTGTTTACCTATATATTATTTCCGTTTGAACTCGTTTACCACCGATACATCCGCTATTAGTGTTTGGATTTTACCGATTCTAATACATGGAAGCACCCATTACATGATCAAAATATCTATGAACCTCATTCACGTCCTTTACATGGTCTTAAAGGCGGCCGTCTAGAAATATGAAAAATTAATATAGAGCGTGCTTTGTGATTTCATCTATGGATATACCAAAATGGAGCCGTGTTGCTCTGAGCAAACAAAGCAATAAGCAACCTTTGAGTTCACTCACCAATGACATGGTCACACTGAGTGTCGGCCTACACGAGATATACGACATTCCTGTAGAATGCGCGACATTGACCCCAACAAGGCCCAGACTATGTATGCCACCACAAGAGATTAACCCCAAGAGAGAAGGAGGAAAAAAAATATGTATTGCCAAAAACACCTCATCGACCATGGTCAATGCCAACACCTACACAGAGCGGGCCCATGCCCACCCCTCGCCCGTGGCAAAGCGCTTGTTCACCTTGATGGATACGAAAAAGACCAACTTGTGTGCGTCCGTGGACGTGCGCACTACGGCTGAGTTTTTGGCGTTGGTCGACCAGTTGGGGCCCTACATCTGCTTGGTCAAGACGCACATCGACATCATCGACGACTTTTCGTACGAGGGCACGGTCGAGCCGTTATTGGCGTTGGCCAAGAAGCACAGCTTTATGATCTTTGAAGACCGAAAGTTTGCCGACATTGGCAACACCGTGAAGTACCAGTACACCGGCGGCGTGTACAAGATCGCGCAGTGGTCGGACATCACCAACGCGCACGGAGTCACTGGCGCCGGCGTGGTGCAGGGGTTGAAACAGGGGGCCACCGAAACCACCAGCGAGCCACGGGGATTGTTAATGTTGGCGGAGTTGTCGTCCAAGGGCTCGTTGGCGTACGGTGAGTACTCGGAGAGGACCATTGACATTGCCAGGACCGACAAAGACTTTGTCATTGGCTTCATTGCTCAGCGGCACATGGGCGGCGAGAGCGAGGGATTTGACTGGATCATCATGACCCCCGGTGTGGGGTTGGATGACAAGGGTGACAGCTTAGGCCAGCAGTACAGAACCGTTGATGAGGTTGTGTCCACCGGCACTGACGTGATTATCGTGGGCCGCGGTTTGTTTGGCAAAGGGAGGGACCCCACCGTTGAGGGGAAGCGGTACATGGAGGCCGGATGGGACGCCTACTTAAAGCGGACAGACCAAGCGTGAGGGAGGGAGAGCAGAGAGCAGGGAGCGGCTGGTGTATGAATAAATGGGGTAATAGATAATGGAAGAGGCCCAGAGAATGCCATATATACAGAGGAAGTGGGCCATGTGTGAAATGGGACAAAGAAGGTCCAGGAGGAGAGCGTGGTTTCTCCCCCTATGGCTGCAACACCTCGTAGTCCTCAAAGTTGTCGGCGAGCTTGGTCCGCATCATCTCAAACACCAAGAGTGCCACAGAGGTAGCGGGGATGGTGGTGAGGGCGTTGCGTACAAACCCGCTGTAGGCCGCTTCGAACCACGTCACATTGGCGCGCTTCTTCATCCGCGCCACCTGCTTGAACGTGTCGACATACGAGTTGTAGTACAACTTGATGAATGGCCGTGCGCTGTGGCGCGACGCGTTGTACACGTCCAACGCCTCCAAACGCGACAAGTGGATCTTCTGCACCTTGGAGAGCGGGTATTGCACCGCCAACAACGAGAATGCGGCCGAGGCACCCGCTAAGAGCACAAATGTCGACTTCAAGAGCTTTGCCAGGCGGTACCGCTCGAGCTTCTCCAACTTCTCGTCCACCTGTTCCTCGTTCCACCGAAACACTTTCTGAAGACGCTGCTTGATTACACGCTCACTCTGGCGGAAGTACCGGATCACCTTATATGTGATGTTGTACCCCTGCGTCTTGATCGTCTCAAAGGTGGAAAAGTAAAACGCAAACCCCACACTCTCTTTGATGAACGAGAAGCCGTACCCGGCAAACACCCCGACCAACCCCACTTCCTTGAGCTTGCTAAACCCAAACATCCAGAGGTTTTGGTGTGACCCTTCCAACATCTCCAGCACCGTCAGCCGGGTGTAGATGGCGTCCACTGGTGCCGCCGCCAATGATTGCACGGCCCCGGCAACAAACCCCGCGCGCCAGGTGTCCACAGGCGAATACCAGTTGAAGTCCCCCGGCTTGACGCTACCACCACCACCACCACCTCCACTACTACTGCTGTTGTTGCTGGCACGCTGCCGTGTGAACACGTCCAACGTCGTCAAGTATGTGGCGTACAAAATCAACCCCGTGGCCGAGTTTGCGAGCAACGGTGGGAGCACTTGGTCGGGGATGAACCTCCATCCTTCCTTGCGCACCACGTTGACGAGCATGCCGATGGATGAGTGCGTCCAGAACCGGTACGGCTTGCGCAGGATGTTATCATACTTGTCGGCTACGCCCCGTACATACGCCAAGTAGTCAAACCGCGACGGGCGAAAAAGCTTGACCGGGGTGCGCAAATAGAGCGCCTGGAGCTGGTACACCACCGCGCGCATGCCCGCCGCAGAGAGCGATACTGTTTGGGTACTGCTCTTGTGGGGAGGGATAATGGCGGTAGCAGGGGCGGTGGCACTATCATTGGAGGTGGGGGAGCCGGTAGTGGCGGTGACCACGACAGTGTCGTTGTAGATCGGATGCCGTAGGAATAGGGACACGAGTTCATGGCAATGTCCTGCTTGCTTCAAATACCGCTGTCCCCCTCCATTGGCACCATTGAAGTTAGTGTTATCGTTGGCACTGGTGTTATCGCTGTTGTTGTTATCACCGCTGGTTTCGCTGGTGTCGCTACTGCGGTTTGTCTCTATCATCGATCCACGTGCCAAGCTTGCTCTTGGTGCTTCTCTTATCAATTTTGTCCCACCCGCGTGCAAGTGTTTATGCAACGGTCTATGTGTGTGCCTATGTGTAGTTTCAAGGAAAAAAGGAAAAGAGCTCTATATCATTCCGAGAGGCTTGCGTGAGGGCTGATGGTGGTAGGGTTCAGTAGCCACTGTGTGGTTTCTCGAGCTTTTGCTGCCACTTCTATTGCAGGAAAGTTTTTTCCCATTCGCTCTTGCCTCTCACCTCTCGCCTTTGGCTTGACCTTGATTTCCGTCCTGCTCTATTGTGCCAGGCCCCCTCTTCTTTACAAAGTCTACTTTTTGCATTTATCCTACGGACTCAATCTAGCATGTATGTGCATCCAGGACCCCTGACCCGTACCCCTTACTACTGGTCGCGGTAGAGAATAATCTCGCTTTGCTTAAAGTACCGCCGCGCGTCCTCGTCGATAAGCACAAGCGAGAGGTACGTGCGCACCGAGAACTTCTTGTTCACATCCCTGTAGGTCGGAACTAAGTCGAAACCGTTCAAAAAGAGCCGGATAGGTATGGTCTCACCCTTGATGGGCGCGCCGTCCATGATCTCAAACCGCACCACGGTCTCACTGTCGACAACCTGGTTGGGCGGCGCCCCGATCGTCTCGCGTCGGATCAATGAGAGTTCCATGTGCTTGACCTTTAACCGAACCAACAAGAAGTAGATCTTGCCTATGATGACGTCCCGCAACGAGAACCGCGACTTGGAGTATTCAAACTCAATGTGTAAGCAGTCCTCGATGCCCACGTCCATTTTGACGCTGCTCGACTCTTTGTTGGGCTTAACAGGAGCCATGGCGCCCGTCTTGATGGGGGTGGTATTGCTAGTACTGCTGGTTGGCGCTGCTGTTCCTGTTCCTGTTGTTTCTACTATTGGTATGGGTGCTCCCGGCAGTGCGGTCTCTGCGGCGGTTGCGCCCCCCATGGAGCTGGCGTACTGGTACACCCACAACTCTTTCTCCCGGGTGATCTCGGAGGCCGACCTGCGCAACACCGTGACCTTTAGATAGTACCGTAACCGCGCGTTCTTGCCGCGGTAGCTTTCGTACTGCTTCTCCACGTTCTTGAACTCAAACGGGTACGACTCGGGGTGTGTTAACTGCGCCGGCGCCGCCAACTCGGTGGCCAACGACAAAAAATCCGACGACACCACGCCGTCGAGGTTGGTTTCAATCGACCCCAACAACTGGATCTTGACTCCCAAATGCTCCACACGCTTGCCCTCGCGTGTGCGCAACGTTACCACGCCCTTGACTGACTCGCCGTCGCTGTAGATCGGTAGCTTCTCCGTACGGCCCTGCGGAACTTTGATGTCTACGTGTTTCCTGGTGTCCTCGTTGTCCAACCTGATCTCTATATCAAGTGGCGCCTTAAAGAAAAGAGACATGGCGTATTAGGTGTGGTGGTGTTATTGCTAGTTATGGTGTTGTCTCCAAGGTGACCGCCCAAAAGGGAAACCCAAAACTTAGCTTCCCACCCACTCTTTTGTTTCCCTCACTCCTTCTCCCTCTTTTTACCCATCATACTCGGTAGGCGCACGCCACTCATAACTGTGATGGCGGAAAAAAAGACAAGCCGGGTGTATGTAGAAAAAGAGAGAAAGAGAGAAGGAGAAAAAATGCTCATAGCGGCGGTCCAAACAAAATCCAATTTGGTCATCAGCACTGGACGGCACCAACAACACTGGTGACACAGGCATTTATCCCACAACACCCACCCACCTCACATACTCACGCCCATACATAGAAGTAGAGAATCTGTACCAGTACACACACACACCATTGCACCCATGTCGTCTGCGTTGTACAACGACGAAATCGCGCCCGACGTGGTTGGGCCGCAGGACCAGAAGGCGGCGGCCAATGAGCCATTGAAACACTTGGACACCGTCATTGCGTTGTACGACTTTCCCGGGACACAGCCATCGCACCTACCGCTAAATCTCGGCGATACCGTGCACGTGTTGTCCAAGTCGAGCACGGGTTGGTGGGACGGGGTTTTGATTCGCAACAGCGGCGAGTTGCAGCGTGGCTGGTTCCCGCACAACTACGTGCGCTCGGTGAATTACGTGCAGCCCGTGTTGAATAAGCTCAAGGATAATAAAGAATTGGACTCGATCACCGCGGCCAACACCGCTGCCAATGTGTTGATCCCGTCGTTCACCAACTTGTTGCAGAAAGGGTTACAGGATTCCGAAAAGAACACGCCAACCAACACGTCACGCAAGAACTCGGTGGTAAGTTTTGCCAGCTCGGAGACCAGCATTCCCTCTGACTCGAAGCATGTGCTGCAGCGCCAGCAGCACCAACAACTGCAGCACCAACAACTGCAGCACCAACAACTGCACCAGTACCTGCACCACCTGCAGCTGCAGCTGCCACAGGAACTGCAGCAAAGGCGCACAAGCCATACACCCCCCGTGACACAGCCTTTGGCGCTGTCGTTCGCAGTGGCTGACCTCCAGCTGCCCACGCAGCACCCCTCAATCTCGCACACGCTCACCGGGTTGGACGACAACCTCGAGGTGGTAACTACCGACGTGGACGAGGCGGAGAGGTTAGTGGAGGAGTACCGGGCCAAACACAACAGCTGCGTGACGTGGTTGCCGCGTGTGACAGTGCAGGGCGACTTTGTGTTTTACTGCCAGCAGCTCGACGTGTACTGCGAGTCGGTGCCGATGACGTTTTTCAACGATAGCGATGGTGGCAATGGTGGTAGCGATCGCAACAATGACAATAGCGATAGTGACCGCAACCGCTCGTCGCCCAACTTGGTGTATGCAGACCTCGACGTGCTTCGCGATACGTCGCCCGTGCAGGTGCAGGGCTCGGTGCCGATGGACAGCGGGTTGGACCCCAGCGAGTCGGCGGCATCCAACCCTCTTGACTCATTGAAGCGGGACTCACACTCGTCGGTGGCCACGCAGAGTAGTAATTCGTCGTACCACCACTTTAGCCGTGCGTTCTTTGCCATGGAAAACTTGTTCTACAAGCACTCGTCGGACGTGACCAACTGGACCGCTTTCCGCGAGCAGTTCAACTATATCTTGGACTTAATCCTCAAGTCATTGAAGGACCGCAACCGTCAGTTGTTCACCACACATTTTACGCGGTTAAACAAGCTCGTGATCATCGCGTGCGCGGCATCGCGGTTGAATCAGGCGGACTATACCGACTCGGCGTACGAGGGCTCGTTGAAGCGTAAGTTGAAGCGCATCTGCACGTCGTTCTCGCAGATCTACATCAACGGTATCTTGCACTTGAGCGTGTTGCACTACCTGCAGGACACGTCTGAAGGCCAGTTATTCAGCTACGACCTCACCAAGTTGAACAAATCGTCGAGCTCGCGGCAGTCGCCCGCGTCGTCGCTTACCACTATCCGACAGGGGTCTGGATCACGGCAGGGCTCGGGGTTGGATGAGGGCGCAGCGGTACTCAACTTGCACAAGAAGTTGCAGCAGATGGCACGCGAGGACGGCGACGGCAATATCAGTAACAGCAACATTGAAGCCAGTGGTAGTAGTGGCGCTGCTGGCGCTGCTGGCACTGATTGTGCTGATGGTAATGGTGATAACAATGACGGCATTAACTACATGTTGCAGTTGGAGTACGAGATTGACAACTTGCGCATCAACATGGACTTGTTCGCCAAGATCCTATCCAAGTTGAGCCGGGGTAAGCGGGTGCGGCGTTCAGACTACGACTCATCGGATGTGTCGGAAGATGAGGGCGAGGAGCGCGACGATGTCATTCCGCAGGCGTACCCGCGGTTCTTGATGGACGAGTTCAATGGCGGCAACTGGTGTAACCCCTTTTTCTCGACCAACAACCCGGTGTTGAACGTCAGCGGCGATGACTTGAAGAACCGGTACCACACCAAGATCATCATCGACCACCTGGCGTACGACTCGTTGTACAAGTTCCTGGAGGAGATGGTCAAGTTGAGCGGCGAGACCTTGGAGTACTTGGACCCAGGCGTGCAGGAGCTGTTCTACTACAACGACGTTTTGAAGGACGAGCGCAACACTCAGATCTTACGCTTGATCTACAAATACCTCTATTACGCGAGCTCTATGGTGGACCTTATCGAGTCGTTTGATTTTACCGTGTTTTGTTTGATCAAACGGTATTCGTCAAACGAGGGCGCGGCGGTAGCGACTGTGATAGCCAAGGAGGAAGAGGAAAGGGGAAAGGAGGGGGGGCAAGACCTGGAGAAGTTGCGCGAGTCGTTGTCGCTGTTGGCAGATAGTACGCATCAGGAACAGCAACATGAGCCAGCACAGCTGCTGCTGCTGCTGTTCCAGCAGAAGGATCCCGCTCTCCAGGCAGAGTCCAACTTGACGTTTGACTACCCTGTTGTGTTGGAGTTTTTCCAGTTAAAGCAGGACTTTCACGATTTGATCCTCAAGACTATTATGGCCACTCAATCGTTGACGTTGGAGGACCCCGAGGTGTTCCGCGGGTTGAAAGACGAAGACCCATTGTTCTACAGCCGGGAGATAATGCGGATACCCACCGAGAAGGCGGCATTGTTGTTATCCAATATCTTGTTGGAGCAGCTCAACAGCCGCAAAGGCCAGTCGATCTCACTCAATCTGGACACGTTGCTCTCGGGGTACTTGAACGAGAGCAATAAGTCGTGCGAAGCGATGTTGGCGATCACGCAGCAGTTGATCGAGGAGCGCGAGACTATCCTCAACTACGCCACACGGGTGATGCACGACGACTTTGACGTGCAGTTATTGGTGATGGAGCGCAATAACACAGCGTCGTCGGACAAGGGCGAGGACCAATCGTACTACAGCGGCGGACACAAGAAGTCATCGGACGTGCCGTGGTACTTGGAGGGCGACGAAGAGTACGACTTGTTGTTGGACATGAAGGGCAATATCAAAGGTGGCACCAAGGAGGCATTGGTGGCGCACTTGACGCACCACGACATGTTTGACAGCAGCTTTAACTCGGTGTTTTTGCTCACTTTTGCGTCGATGATGTCGTTGGGCGAGTTAGTCACGATCTTGGTGTCGCGGTTCTACTTGGAGGCGCCCGAGGGTTTAAGCTATGAGGAGTACAATACGTGGATATCCAAAAAGCAGAACCCCATCCGGTTGCGGGTGATGAACATTATGAAGCTCTTGGTGGAGAAGGGGTGGTCGGACTCGTACTACAACGAGGCCATCTTGCGGCGGTGGCTTGCGTTTTCTGAATGTCCACCCGTGCAGGCGTACTCGATCGGCAAGGCGCTCGCTAAGGACTTGCGGCGGTTGTTAGCGGGCGACAAGGTGCGCACCGAGCGCGAGCCCGTGGTCCCTGGCACCAAGCCACCGGCACCATTGACAAAGGGATCGTCGTTGCTGAAGAAGCTGAAGTTGATGGACATTGAGCATGTGGAGCTCGCGCGGCAGTTGACATTGCGCGAGTTCAAACTCTACTGCAAGATCACCAAGTTTGCGTGCTTGGCCAAGGTGTGGGGCAAGAAGTCCGGGTTGAACGAAAGTGTCGATAGCATCACTACCTTCATCAAGGCGTCGAACCAGTTGACCAACTTTGTCGCGTACATGATCTTGCGCAAGTCAGAGCCCAAAAAGCGGGTGCAGGTGATCCGCTACTTCATCCAGGTAGCGGAAAAGTGCCGGCAGTACAACAACTTTTCGTCAATGACGGCCATCATTTCGGCGTTGTACTCATCACCTATCCACCGGTTAAAGAAGACATGGAACTACGTGAGTGCAGACTCACTCGCACAGTTGAAGAATATGAACAAGTTGATGAACTCGTCACGCAACTTCAACGAGTACCGCGATGTTCTCAAGTTTGTGGGTTCGGAGCCGTGTGTGCCGTTCTTTGGCGTATACTTGTCAGACTTGACGTTTGTGTTCCATGGCAACCCGGACTTTTTGATCAACCGCACGCGCATGATCAACTTTGCCAAGCGCGCCAAGACATCGGAGATTGTATCGGGTATCGACCGGTTTAAGACCACGGCGTACAACTTCCAGGAGGTGCTCGAGATTCAGAGGTACCTCGAGACGTGGTTCGAAAAGTGCCCCACGATCGAAGAGCAGTACCAGTTGTCGCTCGCGTTGGAGCCCAGAGAACACCTGTCGACCAGCCACTCATCGACGTCAAAGAGCAAGACGTCGTTAGGATCAATGAAGATGTAGCGCCTGGGAGTAGACTGTATGTCTTGTATAATGATGTATTAATTGCTAAATACACAATGTATGTAACATCCTTCTGCACATTGTAAACTCCCCTTCATCATGTTTGTATCCTCATCTGCGCGACCTGGTGCGACTCTCGCCGTGGGCCACCATTGAGTTTACGATGAACGTGTTGTGCGGTATCGACTGCTGTATTTCCGAGGCAAATACTGTGAGGTAGTCAACAAGAAACTCGTGTTCCTGCGTCGCCATGTCCTCCAAGCAATCGAGCATGTTCACCATATTCTCGTGCTTAGCATCGATCACCCGGTGCGTTTGCTTGTCACAAGTACACACACAACCGTATGCGTGCTGTGGTGTGCCGGAAATCCTTGTGGCTGTTACTACCTCCGCTTTCGCCGTGAGTTCACCAGCCTCATCTGTGTTGTCGCCCTCGTGTATTGTGTAGCACTCAAATTCTGAAGTCAACTCCGGTTCAAGCAACTCTTGTGAATATGAACTTGTGACACTGATCCGTGGCAGCGTGTCTTCTAATGCGTTGTGAGTGCACCGCTGACTCTGCACGGATTTGCATGCTACATTGTCACGAGAAGTCGGCAGTATGCATGAGTCCTGGAGTTTATATACAGCTTTACTCATGTAAAACCTAGAGGAGGTGTTGTTAGTGGTGCTGGTGGTCTTGCTGATTAGCCACAGTTAGATATCCACTCAGGATGTTCATGTACAAAACGCGCATTTGCCCCTTCTTTTTTCTACTTTTTTCCCCTTTTATTGTTTTTGTGATATGTTCACAGTGTAAAGAGTGTTCGCGTAGAATTTAACTGATTAGATCCAATTCCTATAAGTAGTAAACTCAGTATAAACACGTTACTAATGTTCTAGTAATGTGTCCTTATCATCAGAGTGACAAGCTTCATTCCTGGCACAGTACTGCCCATGCTCTCGTGTCACTAATATATTATACCCTATATTCGGTACAAATAGGTACGGGTTCGTGATAGATATAATACACACAAACTTGAAAATATACCGTGGTGTGACTCATAGGGGAAGCAAACATGGTGGCCCTTGCTGTTGCGCACTTGCTTTTTTGTTTAACACAACATGTATGTCTGGATATCACAACCTTAGCTGAAACCTGTATACTGCAGCAAGAATGCAAATATTATATTGTCACGTGATATAATACTATACCTCGATTTTGTGTTATTATTTATCACGTGACATAAGCATAATAAATAGTAATAGCATTTATTCATAATAAGAGTCAAAAAATTATATTCTTTTATAATATACTATTTGTTTATAAAAATAATAAAATATTTATTATTTTTATAAAAGATCCTTACATTTATGTGCTACCATACACGTGATTACACTTATGTGATTTTAGAGAGCCTTCATGTATTGGCCTGTGCACGACTATACGTTGCCTATACAGTCTTATTTTTTGGTCGTACCATGGACCGGAAATCTTCATATCAAAGAGTAAAAATCGTTCAAACCGGTGGGCCGGGATTCTTCATACTAACCGGAAACAGTATTCACACTACAGAAGCTGAATGTTTCAAACCAGTCTCCAACAATATTCACACCTGCGAGATGCGGCTATTCAAACAAAGCAACGGGGCGCACCAAATCACCGCACCCCTTCATCTCATCTGCTGACGAAGAAAAGCAGAAACACGTTACCCATGCTGAAGACGTTAAGTGTCGCTACACATGCCCCCGTGGTTTTGGCAGGAAGCTGGGCTTGTAAGAATTGGATGGGAGCGCAGCCTTTCTTCGCGTGAGACTTTGCGCAGAAGCGCTCTATGTGATTACTTCTTAATATGTGTGAACATGGCACATGATGAGCTCTGGAATGCAAACAGGTGCCAACGAATATGTAGACAGCCTAGGGAACAGGATCAAGTTAGAGGACGAGCAGATGTCTCTCGGGTGTGAAGCGGGTTCTGTCGACACTCCAGCCAGTACATGGCCCTGTGCTTGGAGAAGCAGCTATTCTAGGCAAACACGCACCACCATGTTCTGGCCGGAGTGGGGGCATAAGATCCAAGTCTGCACATTTGCCAAGGGGGCAGGGCACCGTACCTACTACCATATCCTGCCCATGGTACGAACATATCCTTCCCGTGGTGTGAACATATCTTCTTTGCTGGTATGAATGCTATTTCCAGTTGGTATGAAGAATTCCGGCCCGTGGTATGATTAAAAAATAAAACGACTGTATATGCTAGTTCTAAAAAACAATTATCACGTGACTTTTATTAAGAATATTTCAGCATGTTTTGCCTGAGGCAATTGTGCGATGCACGCTTACTCGTTACATCCATACACCAGTAGTAAACCATGAAAACGTAAATCACACATGTAGGAGTGTATATTCAGGTCGCCTCCACTAATCCCTGTATATTGCATACGAGGGTGTCTGACTCTATCTGCCCATCATACCGCTTATTTCCCTCCTTACTTGCTCCGAAGCAACCGATTTTTCCATCACCGCGTATGGCGTGGCGTACAAACAATTGACGCTGCGCAACCAACAAACCTGCTCCATGGCAACGTCATCTCTCGTTACAAAAGGCAGGCAGATGGCTTCGCCATCACTGCCTAATTGCATCCCTCCAGTGATTCTCTCGTACTCCGCCGCAAGGTGTTCCCAGCCGCGCGCGTCTGGACCCCGTACATAGTACCCGAGGGTGTTCCAGAGCGATGAATCTTGAAGCCGCGCTCGGCACGCCAGTACGAGCTTATCGCCAACATGATCAGTGTGGTGTATCCTATCCATGGCCACCACCCATCGTATATAGTTGTTAGCGTAATAATTGGCGAAGTGCAACTCGCAGCTTTTGAACGCGCGGTGGACAACCGTATTCAACCAGGCGCTGTTTCCAGTGTTAGTGGTGGTGATGGTGTACGCAAGTTGTACTGTACGCCGCCGCAACATATACCACAACGATGAGCTCTTGTTGATCCGCTTCAAGCGCGAGCACACGAGCGACGAAACAACGTCGCAATCGGTCTCCCAGCATCGTAGCCTGTCGACCACCGCCTCGTGTATCCTGATAATGGTGTGGTGCTCGTTGGTTGTTGCGAGAAATCCCAACGTCATCAAGTATAGCTCTGCCAACTTGTCGCGACTGCTCGTGACCACAAGCAGCTCCCAGTGAGGCAGGCTGGATAGGAGGTTTTCCCAGTACGAGTGGCACTCGAGGAACATGCGCAAGTACGTGGGCTTGGCCATGCCGATCTCCAACGTGTCACCCTCCTTGTGAGTCACAATTGCGTGGCTACCGTTATCGGGTATTATCTGCACGATCTTGTAGAGTTTGTCTGAGTCCACGAGCAACTTGTGTAGTTCCTTGGCCAACTCCATTGCTATAGAGCATGCCATAATGGTGAGCGAAAAGCTGGAAGAAAAAAATATGGCTCATAAAGAAAAATAAGGGCTGGAAAAATCGGAGTGGTTCAAGGCCAGAGGAGTGTGTTTATGTCAACACCTGTACCAAGCATGACCACTGATGTTCATGACAATGACGTGGTGCCCCCGGAAGACACTCTATCGGAGGCAATGTACAACAACGTAAAGTTGGACTATGTTTTTGGCGGTATCCGGACACGGCGCGGGGATCAAACAGGCCCAACATTATCTGAACCAGCAGAGCAGGAAGCACATATACAACCAGCACCAGCGCAACTAGAGGTAGGTTCGACGCAGCGACCGCACCCCTCTACCTCCACCTGCAACTGGAAGTTACTACGCACCTTGGCCGGCGCGCACCAAGGGTGGGTTCGCACGGTGGCGCTCGATGAAGTGACCAACCAGTGGTTCGTCACGGGGTCGGCGGACACCACCATCAGAATATGGACATTGGGAGATTCGTCGCTCAAAGCAACGTTGACAGGACACGTCATGGGCGTGCGGTCGCTTGTTGTGTCAAAGAGACACCCGTACCTCTTTTCGGGCTCCGAGGACAAGACGGTGCGGTGCTGGGACTTGGAACGCAGCAACGCGCCGGAGGGGTGCCAGATCCGCGACTACCATGCCCATCTCGGCGGGGTATATGCTCTCGCATTGCACCCGCAGTTGGACGTACTCTTTAGCGGCGGCCGCGACGCAGTGGTGCGGGTGTGGGATGTGCGGTCCCGGCACGAGGCCATGACGTTGGTGGGCCACCGCGACGACATAACGCACATCGCCAGCGACGCGAGCGACCCCCAGGTCGTAACCACGTCCGTGGACGGCACTATAAGGTTGTGGGACTTGCGCAAGCAGAGCAGCGAGGTGTTGATGCAGCACGTGAGGAGCATCCGAGCGATGGCTGCGCACCCCAGCGAGTGGACGTTTGCCACGGGCGACGCCGGCGGCACTATCAAGCAGTGGCTCCTTCCGCAGGGCGAGTTGTTGAACAATATCATTAGTGTTGGTGCCAGCGACAGTGCCAGTGCCAATGCCATCATCAACACGCTATCGATCAATCCCGTGACCGGAGCCTTGTTCGCCGGGTACGATGATGGCAGGCTCGAGTTCTACGACTGGGTCAGCGGCGACTTGTTGCAGCGCGGAGTGTCTCTGTCTGTACAGGGGTCTACAGGAAGTGCAATCTACGCCTCGACGTTTGACATGTCGGGACTACGCTTGATCACCTGCGAGGGCGACAAGAGCATCAAGGTGTGGGGTGATGCAGATGCAGATGATGATGCTATATAGATAAACACATAGACACGTCAACAGTGGTGTCTAGTACACTTACCACCCGAACCGCAACTGGTTGGCGGTGAACAATGGCGGGGTCCAGCTCAACAACCGCGGCTCTAACTCGTGTTTCTTCTTCTCCTTCACCTTCTTCACTAGCTTCTCGTATATGGCCATGATCTGGTCGGTAATCACAATAATGTGCTGGCCCTTGTAGTACCGTAGCATTTGGAGCGTAGTGAGCGTGTGGAGAATGTCGGTGGTGGTCATGCATGTGATGGCTGAGATGTCCTCGATGGTGATCTCGTTGAGCGCGCTTCGCGGCGGCGTGGCATCCGTGTCCTCCTCGGCCACCTGCGGGTTGTTCTTGCGAAACAATGTGGGGCTGTTGCGCTCTACCAAGAGCTTCACTAATGTGTCAGTCCAGTACGCGCGGTACGACAACAACCCCAAATCCGACAACGGCTTTTCTGGCGACCCCACCTTGCGTTCGACGCTCGACAACATGTACGAAAACTGGATTAAGAGCTTGCCATAGCCCTTCTTCTGGTAGCAAGGTAACGTCAAGATGCACGCCACGTTATAGCCATCGGCGCTCTCCTTCTCCTTGGAAAAGTACCCCACCACGTGGTGGCCCTGTTCCGACTTGATGGTCATGACGTAGAACATGAATGGGTCCACGTCGTAGTACAATGTCTTGTGGTCGAGGAAGAGCTTCGATAGTAGACACAAGTTGCGGCACCACGTCCTCTGTTTGCGCCCATCAATCTCCCAGAAGCTGACCTTGCTGTCGCGGTAGATCTCGTTGCCCGGCGGGTGCCGCATCGAGCACTTTTTGCGAAACCGCTCAAACTGCTTGCGTGACCCAAAGTAGCTCAACGTAAAGTCACATATGTAAATCTCGTCCTCCTCCGTTAACTCGATCGGGTATGGCGAAAAGTACCACGGCTCGATGATGTGCTCGCCCAAGATGATCGACGACAAGTTGCGCACCCGCGCCACCTCTGAGTGGTTCTGCGTCATCGATCCGCTCGTACGCAACTTTTTGATCTCGTCCTCGCGGCTCACCTCCTCGCCGGGCCGCTTCAACCCTTGCACGTTCAAGTCGTCCAAGTCCATCTCGTCCTCTTCCATCGGCGTACCATCGCCCGACTCCGGCTGTGGCGTCCCCGTGGACTTGGACGCCACCATCTTGGTCGACTTCAGCTGCTTGCTCGTCTTCTTCTTCTGCTTGCCATCCTTCTTGTCGTCCACCTTCACCTGCGGCACAATCATGGGCCGGTGGAAGTCGATCCGGCTCGCCTCGATCCATTCGTCCAACCGTTTATTGAACTCCTGATAGTGCACGTAGTATACTTTGCGGCCCTTTTTCGTGTGCTCCTGCAAGATTTCGGCCACCCGGTGCTCGCCATCCTTGGATACGTACACCTTGCACCCGATGGCGATATCTTCATTCTTGAACTGCGCCTCTTCGGCTCGCTTTTCGGTAGCTATTAATATGGGCGAGTCTGTGGGCACAGATCGTGCTCCTTCCTCGTCAGCAGACATGGTGGCGGTGGTGATGCTACTGTTGTTACTGTTACTCTATTACTTTTTTTCTTTTTTCCTCTCTGCCATGCTATGGCGTTAAGACGGGTCAGCAATTGTGTGTGTGTACCGATTGTTCAGTCAGGTGAGGAAGTCAGGATCTTCCCCAACTGTTGTCAAGCAGTCTCACTGAATCAGGAGGTGGTTGATTTGGTTCTGATTAACTATGTCTTGGAAAGAGTATGCCTTGCTGATGTGGATTATACTTCCAGAAGATAGGTAAGACTTTGGCTAATATTTTATCCAAATCTAAATGAAAATGGAGGGAAAGCAGGAGGTGACTACTATCGCTTGGGTAGACAATGACAACGCCTACACAACTTTTCCATCCTTCCCTTTCGCTCCGATCAGTATCCACCAACTGTGATGCTGCCACAATACACTCTTGTAGTCTCGTCACCCCGCCAACGGCAGGCAGATCAAATGACGAGAGCATAAATTGTGGCGCGAAAAAAGGAGGTGCGCGCATGTGGGGTGAGGGAAAATGGGGGGTGTGCTGGCAAAGCACAAACAGTTTTTCATGCCATCCCGTAAAGGGGGAAGGGGGATACTGCCAGAATTTAGCGTAAGGCTGTAAACACATTCCCACCAGCGCCATTTTTGTCTTTCCTTTCCTCACACTCCCTCATCCCCATCGTTATCCCTATTCTTATTCCTATTCCTATTCCCGCCACTTTGCTCTCTCATCCCTTTTTTCGGTTCACAAAGCCCCAGTTTTTTGCTCTCCCGCAGAACATTTCTGCTGAAAAAAGAGTGAAATATAGCAATTCCGCCTGTCCCATTTCCCTTCTCCCTCCTCCTTTCCCCTTCCCCTTCTCTCCCCCTTACGTGTCAATTGCTTTGCTCGTTCCTTTCCTCTTCTCTTCCTTGTTGTTTTTCCAACCACAGTTACACCACGCAGCCAACCCAACATCTTTTTGTCATGTCAGGATTACGCCGTTCAGCCAGAGTGGCGAACAGACCCGCGCCCACCGGCCCTGCACCAATTGAGGAGCAGCCCAACCGCAAGCGGGCCAAGACCGTGAAGACCAAGACCGCTCACGTCAAGGCCATCGTGGAAAAGGCTTCTGCTACCACTGAGGGTGGGTTGCAGGTCGGGGACTCCGCTCCGGATATCACGTTGAAGAACCAGGACGGCGAGGACGTCAATGTGCGGAGCGTAGCCAAGGCCGCCAAGTATGTGGTGGTGTTTGCCTACCCTAAGGCGTCCACTCCCGGATGCACGCGCCAGGCGCTCGGGTTCCAGAAGAACTATCCGTTCTTGCACGACAACAATGTCGCCGTGTTTGGGTTGTCCAAAGACTTGCCCAAGGCGCAGAAAGGGTTTGCCGACAAGCAGAAGTTGGAGTACCCGTTGTTGAGCGATCCACATAGCGAGTTGATCGCGGAATTGGGCGCAGCTAAGAGCCCCAGCGGCACCAAGCGCTCGCACTGGATCTTTGTCGACGGAGTGTTGAAGGTCAAGCGCATTGGCATCTCCCCAGAGCAGAGCATCGACAGCGCCAAGCTGGAGATTGAGAAGTTTATCAAGGAGGATAGCACTACCAATGGCCATAAGGTGGCGGGGGCGAAGGGAGAAGAGAAGGAAGAACCAAAGGATGAGAAGAAGGACGCGGAAGAAAAGGAAAAGACAAAGGAGGAGCTCAAGGTGGAGGAATCCAAAGTGGAGGAACCCAAAGTGGAGGAACCCAAAGTGGAGGAACCCAAAGTGGAGGAACCCAAAGTGGAGAAGCCTAAAGTTGAAGAGCCAGTTGCCGCCACTCCCGCGTAAAGACACTGGTCTACCCAGTCGCAACCCATACGACACCAGATCTTTGTACTTTTTTGTATTTCTCTTTTCCGAAAATGCGAACCAGTATATAAAATGAACGACAGTGTTAAAAATGCGCCTTCTCCCCCCGGTATCACCACCCCAACACGTCAGAGAAAAACATGAACGACCGCAAGAGGATCGCCACAAGCATGGATATCTTACTGGCCCACCACCAGTGCTGTACCATAAAAGAGCAGTACGAAAAGTCAAATTCCCAGTTGCCATCCCCAAACCGGCCCGTGAGGATCCCCG
Organism: Zhuliangozyma boniae; assembly: GCA_002094185.1. Taxonomy (NCBI): domain Eukaryota; kingdom Fungi; phylum Ascomycota; class Pichiomycetes; order Serinales; family Debaryomycetaceae; genus Zhuliangozyma; species Zhuliangozyma boniae. The sequence goes on from MXQC01000039.1 coordinate 64,354, forward strand.
TCTGCCCGTTAAAGTCCCCCATCATGGATCGCACCACAACCTCGCGCACTGGCATCCGCTCCGTTCCAGCCTTCTGCTTGGACGCTACCCACTCGCCATCTACGTAATTGTACCAGTCATCGCAGCCCTCGTGGTCATGGCCCGTGAGGATGATACCGCTCTTGTCCTTGTTGGGAAACACAATATCCATCACCTTCTGGGTGGTGATGTACGACAAGTGGTTTTGCGACCGCAATTTGCCGTTCTTGTATGGCTCGCGCTTGTCGTCGATGTAGTACTTGTGCTCGGGCCCGTCACGGCAGAGACCTGCCACCTTGTACATGGGAATGTGCGTGAGCAAGATCGTCGACCCCTTGAACCGCGCATTCTCCTGATCACGCAAGTGCTCCAAGAACGACCATGTGTAGTTGAGAAACTCCTCCTGCAAGGCGGGACCCTCCAACGTCAAAGAGTCCAACACCACGATGCGCCACTCGCGCTCGGTGCCCTTGTTGTAGTTGATCACGTAGTTGTTCTGGCCAAAGAGCAAATGGAACCGCGCCATGTGCTGCCATGTCGCGTCCCCGCTATATCCAATATCGTGGTTGCCCGTCAAGTTGATGAACAACGGCTGGTCGTGGTTGGGCACGGCTCGGTCACGGTGCACCCAGTCGTACACATTGTTGTACACACGCGAGTCGAACCGATGCTGTGGGTCCATGACCTTCTCCTGCTCAAGCCACGCCTCCCAGTCGTAGTCCTCGTGACGCGCATGAACGTCCAAGGCGTGCTGCTTGTACTCAAGCGGTTGCGTGAACAACCGCTCCACGAACCGGTACGTGCGATTGTAGAACTCAGAGTCGAGGATCCACTGCGATGAAAAGAGGTCTCCCATCACCGCCACGTGGCTTGGTTTTAACCGCTGCTGCATCGTGGAATAGATGTGCCCAAGATAGTAGTCGTTGCCGTAGTTGTCCAAGCGTTTGATGTACCTGGTTGACGGCCAGTTGCCATTGATCTGGGGGTCCCCAAATAGCAACATATGTATGTCTTCTGAGGTGCTGCCCGAGTCACTGCCCGAGATACCACCTTTACCAAAAGAAAAAGACTTCTCCTCCTCCGATGCTGCCCTCACCGCGGGAAAGTTCATGGCGATTGTGTTGACAATGTGCGGCGGCAAGAGCTGGTTGATAAAGTCGTACTTGGTCCTGGCCGCAGGCGTGCCGGCCCAGTTGCACTGGGCCTCACCACGGTTGACGAGGTCAGGGTAGAAGTATACAAAAAGGTTGAGTAGTATTGCTGCCGTGGTGACTAGGTCAATGACCACTTTTGTTTTGCGAGACACCATCGGGTTGTTGTGGAGCACAGGGGTTGTTTTGTTGGTCCTGTTTCTTGTTTTCGTGGCCCGATGCTATGTATGAGGCCCACAAAAAAAGAGAAACAAAAAAAGAGGCAAACACGAGTGGAAATGGAGACACAGCTTATGGCGGGTCCTAACTCATGGTAGGCCCTGAGGCAGGTAATTTGCCTTTCCCATTCTGATTTCTTCTCTTGCGGCCAGGGGAAGGGGAGCGGGGTGCCTCCCATACACCGGGCAGCCCTCTCCCCCAAGCTGTCTACATCTAACACCACTACCGTTTTTTTTACTTCTGTATATATTCATTCGTTTTTATACTTAAGGTGTACATGGAAAGGACGAACAGCTCGCTCCACCTTTTCCCTTGCTTTCCTTAATTCTCACACTTACAAACTCTCTCTCAAGGTCTGGTTCAACTTGGCCACCTTGGAAGCGATGGAGACGTCAACAGTTCTGTCACCAACCTCCACAACCAAGCCGCCCCTGATCTCGGGGTTGACGTGGTTGGTCAACTTCAAAGTCTTGCCATCGCTAACAAGACTGCTCTTGCCAATGGATGCCTGCAATCTCTTCAAGATCTTGGAGTCCAAGGGCTTGGCAGAAGTCACCTTGGCCTCGACAACGCCGTTGTAAGCGTCATTCAACAAACCGAACTTCTGGAAGATGGACAGAAAATTACCCAACCGGTTGTTCTCGGCCAACACCTTCAAGAAGTTGCCGGTGGTCTTGTCCAACAGCAAGTCGTCAGCCACGGACTTGGCCACAGCGACTCTGTCGTCTTTGGTCAACGCGGGGTTGGTCAACGCGTTGGACAACTGGGCGTTGCCCTTGATGAGCGATTCGATCTTCTCCAACAGCTTGTAGGTCTGGGCCATGTCGGATTCCTGCACGGTGGCCGAGTATAACGAGTTGGCGTAGGTGCCATCGATGCCAAACAATTGGATGGGGGGCTTGGTCGACTTGGTGGCGCTGGCCAAAGAACGGGCAAAAACACGAGAGATCATGGTTACAAGGGTGGTGGTGGTTGATGAGATGAATAGGTGGTGAGTGCGGTGTTGCTGATGCTAGTATGTACCTTTCAAGTGTGTTGGTGAAGGATTCGATGAAAAAAGTGAATGAGCGGAAGGAGAAGAAAAAAGAGGGCATAGCAGTGGATTGTGCGTGGTAGTGCCCAAACCGACTTCCGGCCGGGAGCCAGAGAACCATTTTCCATTGGATGAAACAGAAGAGAGAGAGTCAGAAAAAAATAGAGTTAGGCAGATATTTTTGGTTTTGGTGGTGCTGATGCGGCCTTGCAACGACATGCGACATTTGTGCCAATGTCGCAGTATCGCACAATGGAAAAATTTTCAGAAATCACCAGCCCTAAAGCCAACATGGTTCTGAGTTGCTACAACGCATACACTGATCCCACCCCACCTTCCTCACGCACAATGCTACCATCATTGACCAACGTGAGATGCTTGGCCAGCCCGAATTTTGCAGCTAGAGTGGTGCTGCTGTCGCTTTTGCGTTTCGCTTCCACCACCCACCCAAGCACATCTAGTGCTGCCGTTGCCCCAGGAAAGACCGAGTTGGAGCTCCAGCACGAGAGGTACGAGATACAGAAACAGTTGATCGACGCTCCCGTAAAGATGAAGTCCTTGGTGTTCCCCGTGCACAGCCACCCGGGGTCCACCCACTACAAGAAGGCGGTGCACGACCATCTATACAAGGGACGGCCTGTGAAGGCGTTGACGGCGCCGCGCAAGCAGACAGCGGGGAGAAACAACACAGGCCAGATCACCACCCGGGGCCGCGGCGGTGGCCACAAAAGACGGGCGCGTCTTGTGGACTTCCACCGTGTGGTGTCCGGAAAGCAGGAGGTGGTGCGCATCGAGTACGACCCCAACCGTAGCGGGCACATTGCCTTGCTCAAGCACGGGAAGCTGGGAAACTTGTCGTACATATTGGCGCCACAGGGGTTACGCGCGGGCGATGTGGTGGAGTCGTTTAGAAAGGGCTTGCCAGCGGACTTTATCCAAGAGATGAAGGACACCAACGGCGGCGAGATTGACGAGGCGTTGTTGTCGTCGAGAACGTTGCAGCGGGGCAACTGCTTGCCGTTGCACATGTTGCCCATCGGATCAATCATCCACAACATCGGGTTAAGGCCCGAGGGGCGTGCCCAGTTGTGCCGGTCTGCAGGCACCTCAGCTAAAATCTTGTCGAAGCACCCCGAGAAGGACCGCGCTATTGTCAAGTTGTCATCGGGCGAGCAGCGCTACGTGAGACTCGGCGCGTTTGCCACCTTGGGCGTGGTGTCCAACAAGGAGCATCAGTTGATCAACTGGGGCAAGGCTGGTAGAGCCCGGTACAGGGGATTCCGGCCCCGTGTCCGGGGTGTGGCCATGAATGCGTGCGACCACCCCCACGGTGGTGGCCGTGGTAAGTCCAAGTCCAACAAGTTGACTCAGTCTATGTGGGGGTTGAAGAAATTCCAGAAGACCCGGTTGGTGCCCCACAAGGAATTGGTCAAGCACAGAAAAAGATAAACGAGGAGAAGGGCAGACAGAAAGAATGCTTGTATATATCTATGAACAATAGTAAATGAAGATGCAGTTGTACATATAAAGATATAAACATAAACATGAAAAAACAAAAACATGGGCTCGGCCTAGCTGCTGTTAGCTCAAAGTATGCTACTGGAAAGGTAGTACTGGGGTAGGCGCTGGCGCTGGCACTGGAGCTGGCGCCGGAGTCGTCCACTTGCAGAAAGCGGGAACAGTGCCGGGACTGAAACTCTGCACGAGTTCGCACAACACGGCGCGAGCAAGCAGCATCAACACGTCCAAGTTGCCCGTCAGGTACATCACCAACACAAATAAAACCAACCCCGCGGCCAAGACGGTGGCCATGACAAAGGCGAGGGTGCTGCCGTACTGGTCCCGGACCGAGCCGTAGGTCCACGTCTGCAAAAACCGGAAAAAAAACTCGCCCACGCTGGTGGCTACAGCCGGGATTGGGACTGGGCTTGGGCCAGGAGGCTGGGCCGGGATTGTGTAGGCGTGCGAGGAGGTGGATGTGGTGGTAAGTGGCAACAACGTCGCCCGTTCCCCCAGCGCCCGCCCCCCCCCCAAGTATCTCACCAAGCACCAAATGGGACCACCAAGGGAGGGGATAGGTGGAGGCACTTGCTGGGACTGTGGAGCCAATAATGTCGAGCGTACGGACTGCATCGGTAAGGCAGACTGTTCGAGCAGTGCATGCGTTGGCTCACCCGAACCGAGAGTGGCACTGTAATAGACCGCATTGGCGACGATATCATTCTGTGGGCAAGAAGCCGGCGCCGTCACTGGAGCCAGCTCAGGGAGCAGATCATGTGCCAGCTCGGAGTGCAGGATTGAGTAATGGTCAGACATTAGAGAGGCAATTAGTAGGTGTTGTCTCCACCAGCAAATCTGTTGCAAAAAAAGATCCATATGAGTACCACACCACCAAGAAAAAGCAAGGAAAAAAAACAGAAATAGAACCAGAACCAAAATCATATACAGCAAGTACGTTACCCCTTCCTACCGGTCCCCATCCTCCATGAGATCCTTATGCTCCACGCACTGGGACCTGCAGAGAGTAGCATAGCCTTCCGTGTCGTACACAAACCGCAACCTGTTCTCTATCGCAAGGATAAACTCCTGCGGATCCCAGTTGAACACATTAAACTCGCGGATCTCGAGCACGACCACGTCCAAGCTGCTATCTGTGCTGCGGTTATAGTGCTTGCGTAGCGCGGTGGTGCTCACGAACCGGAGGTTCGCGCTCTTTACGTCGATAAGACACCCCACGGTGTTGAGCGTGATCCGCTGCCCGTACCGCTTCTCAAACTCCACCACCGTGGGCTCAAACGGAAAGTAAGCATACATCTTGTGCGTGGCGTCGGCCACAATGCACATCAAGTCCTTGTTCTCGGCCGTGCCCACGAATTGAACGATGCGCAAGATCGGCGACACTGGGAGCAAGCTCGGCGCAAAGTCGGCTCGTACCAACAGCGTGGCGTACTGAAACCGATGGGAAATAGACTCTACCACCTCATTGACTAACCAGCTCGCCTGGAAAACAATAGGGACGCCCCCCCGGTGTGTAGACATAAGGCAACAGCGGTGTGTGTACGTCTTGGTCTCTGTTGGTCTACGATTTTTTTTCAGTATTCCTCAGGTGAGCAGTTGTGTCACGTGAGAATATATACACGCTGCATCCATTTTGTGTAGGGTTAATTACGGTTAGCAGCCAATCCAGTAGAAACATGTCTCGGGCTTGCTACATACAACCTGCTAATATTCAGACTATCTTGCCTTATTACTGAAATGACACACCATAAAATCAAGTTCTTGGTTTGTGGCTTGCGTCCTCTGATTGTTTCCTCTATTTAACCACCATTATGAGGGAACTCCCTGAGTGTTCTCTACCCTTCAGACTTGGCGTGGAATAGCCACAGCGGGACTTAAGCGCCCCTTCCTCGATACAGAAAAGGGAGGCCAGATCGTGTACACGTGGAATTTTACTCACGGTATGCCATATTTGATAAAGACGTGAGCCAGTTGCCTGAAGTTTGCATGCCTGTATTTATTCCTGCAACAACTACCTTCAATTCTATTCTCTCCACTAACAGTATGAGCGAGTTCTATTTACAGAATGAGTTTTGGGCTACCACCGGGCGAGCTCACGCGCCGTTTCTTCTTCTTCTTGGCATCCATGAGCGCCATGCGCTCCACCCGCTTGGTCTCCTTCTTCTCGTTGATCTTGTCTTCTTCGCGCCGGCCGCTAGGTTGGAACAACTCCCGGAATGCGGGCCAGTGCTGCTCCTGCAAGTGCAACTCGCCATACCGCACGTCCATCAAATCAAACGCAAAGCACATGTGCAACTTGTCGTAGGGCACCACCTCGCACTCGGCCATCTCAAAGATGTTGGGGTTGGCTTGCGTCTGTCGCAAGTACTTGCCCAAGGCGTCTGCGAGCGGCTGCAACTCTCTCTGCAGCACGCTGTTGTTGGAGTTGCCATATCGCGAGCTGAAGTGCGTGAGCAACAACTTGGGGCAGTTCATGTACTTGCTCATGGCCGCCGCCTCTACCATGGTCGAGTGTTTCTTGGCAATGGCCTCCTCCACCCAGTCGTTGTCCAACGAAGCTTCGTGGATCAACAAGTCGCTGCCGAACCCCGACTGCGCAAACTTGGGGTTGGGCCGGGTATCACCGGAATAGGATACCTTGAACGTGTTTCCATCTGCATTTGCATCTGCATCTGTTCTTGTCTCTGATTCCTGCTCTTCCCCCAACTCAAATGTGAATGTGGACGAATACGCCCACGGACAGTGCAACGCCCGTACCGTGGTGACTAACCGCAACCCAACGTCGTCGTACATCTCCTGGATGCGGCCAGCATCCACCGGCGCGAGAAGGGCGCGCTGGACCGGCTTATTGAGCTCGCCCGCGTCAAAGCACTCCTCAAACAGCTGCAAGCTCAACGTACGATACTTGGGCGCCCGCTTTTCGCCCACAAGAAAGTCTTCACAACTGAAACAGACAAGGCGCTGCGGGTCAAAGTGATTTTCGTGAATAAGCGCAAATGAGTACCAGTCCTTCAAGAACGCCACAAACTGCCACGGCACCACCATGTACAACTTGCGGCGCGTGTCGGTGTTGACCCGGAACCACTCGTCAATCAACGAGACGATGCCCAAGTGGTGGTCCGCGTGCAAGTGGCTTAGGTAGATTAACGAGAGCTCGCGCAAGATGCTGTTGAAATGCCGCCCGCCATCGTGGCCAAACGCCCGCAAGAGGCCACCGCACGTGTTCTCACCCCCGTCCAAGAGCACCGCGCGGTACTCCACCGCGCCGCTGTCTCCATCTCTTTGAGGCACCCGCACGAGTGTGGAAATCACGTTCCGGTATATCGTCGGTAATGCCGACCCGGTGCCGAGCGTGCACACGTGGACGTTGTCTTTGAGCAGAAGCGAGGGGTCATAACCGAGCTGAATGGGGCTGGCTTCCATGGCCTCGAACGAGGTTGCCGCCTCTCCTTTTGGCAATTCCAACAGTGCCACCTCTGTGTCGTACAACGCCCGGTTGCTCATGTCGTACCGCACCAACGACGTGTCAGAAACAATGCCCTCAGGGCTAATGCAGAACTGCTGGTACATGTGGAGCCGGTCGACTTTGTCGCCCGAAAGTGCACGCACGTCTTCACAGTGAAGCAAGTTGTAGTTGTGATTCATCAAGGCCTTCAACTTGAGCGCATTGCTGGCAAATTTGTCGTTGACAATAGTGTTGTTGGTAACCGAGGAGTGGCTGATGACGTGGAAGGCAGTGGCGGGGAACCGTGCGAGAAAAGTCTTGTAGGCGTCCATATCAAAGTCCAACTCTTCGCCGAGAAAGTGGTACACCAACCCGATCTCCTCAGGGCCCTTGCCGCCCGAGGTATCGAACCACTCGTCGCTGGCCACAGTGTTTTCGTAATACTCGTTGCTCGGTATGTCGATAATCAAAACCTTGGAGAACGTCTTGTCGGGCCCCACCACTTGCTCGGGCCGCACCTCCTCGCCGCATGAGTTGAGAACGGGTTTGCCCATGGTCAAGTCCCTGAACAAGGGCCCTGGCTGCACCCCCAACTCGCGCGCCTTGGAGACATCGAACTTACCGCGGAGGGGCAAGAGCCGGATCACGTACGACAACGACTCCTGAGTGGAGATAAACTCGCCTGGCGGCGGTAACTGCACATGCGTGTGCAACGAAGTGCGCATGGGGTCCGTTTCGTAGGATTCCGGGTCGCGGCTGTTGACCTCACTAGTATCCATGGGAAACATCAAGCTCGCCAACTTCTTGAGCTGGCGCGCGACGGAGCTGCCACTGTCATGCACCACCTGCTTCTCCTTGCTCCTAATGGTAATGGGCGTAACCGCAACCTCGTCATCGCCAAACACGCCTCCCTCCTGGGCGTCGAGGATCGCTAACTCCAACCCCAGCCGGAACACGAACAGCCTCCAGGTGGCGACAATGTATGCGAGGATGCGACTGTTGCCCACCACCGTGGTGCCCTTCTTGGTAGCATCACTGATGGTCAAGAACAACCCCGGCAACCCGCCCACGTCCCTCCACGACGTCACGGTGCCGGTCAAGAACAACGCTTGGAGCTTGGAGAACTTGACCTCGCTGCCCACCACGTTGATGAGCCGCTGCGCACCCTCGGGGACCTTGCCAAAGAGGAACTTGTTCCCGCTCCGCGTGGTAAGCGAAAGCAACGGACGCCGGGTGTCGTCGGTCAAGTGGGCGATGGTGGTGATTCTAAACATGCCAGCTCCGGAGCTGCGCTGGTTGTTTGAGTTTTGTTCAAAGTACGCGTGTCGGGACTGTTCGCACGTAAAGGCTTGGAAGCCGGAGTTGGGGGTGAGAGCTGGCGTAGTCTTGGGAAGGTGTTTCACTAGGCGTTTTGCTAAACCGCCGCGGGGTGTGTGGTATGGGAAAGACAAAACGGATGGTGTCAGTTTGGAGGCAAAACACCCAGCTTGGGATGGGCCCTGGGCAAGAACTTTTTTGTTCTCTGCACAGTGCTGAGTAGTTCTGTGGTGCACTACACTGATGTGCTCTTCTCTGTTGTGTCCTGCCCTGCACTGATTAGGCTCTTGGAGCAGAGAAGGGAGGTTCAGCTTATGTGAGAGATGCCTTTTCCCACTAGCAAACAGAAGGAGGTGAGGAGGGGGGAAGGGAACTACCATCTGCTTGTGCCTACTATGCCCGCACCCTGGTCCTGACTCATACATCTCTTTTCTTACCTTCCCAAACAGGCAGTCCACGCCTTTGAAAACTCACTTGCCTTCACTCACAAATTTCTGCCTTGGGGAGAGCAAAAAAATATCATGTGCAGTATCGCCACAACAACAACTAAAACCGAAACCAAAACCACCTCCGCCACTACTACTGCCACCACCTGCTCCTTGAAAATTTCTCCCAAATGAGTGGCGAGCTAGCTGTAGTGACCAGGGGCCCCTTAGCGCCCCCCGATGATATCATAAAGCTGTTTTTTGAGCAGTACATCGATATCCACCCCCACAACAACCGGTACCTGTCACGGCCCCAGAAAAAGTGGGGTATCCGGTCGCTCCCATTGCTCGGACGTTTGCTTCCTCTGCAGGACGAAAAGACGCGCTTAATAAACGAGCTCTTGGAGAACCAAAAGACCGCCACTACCTACAAGGCGTGGCACGAGACGTCCCTCCGGTTGGATGAGGTGATGGGCCACAATGCGTGGAAGTCCGACCCACAGTCAGAGGTGTACGACTACGACTTGGTGTACCGCAGCTTGAACGAGATGCGACACGCCCGGCTCAGCGGTGACTACAAGCACTTACTCTACCTTGTGCGCACCAAGTGGGTGCGCAACTTGGGCAATATGGGCGACGCCAACTTGTACCGCCATTCATACGTGGGCACCAAGCGGCTCATAGAGGAGTACATCCAGGAGTGCAAGCTGTCACTCGAATACTTGGTTGTCGACGAAGACGTCGACTTGGATGACCGGTACCTCTTAGGCATGTTGATACAGACCCGCAAGAACATCGGACGCACGGCGTTGGTGCTCTCGGGCGGCAGCACGTTCGGAGTATTTCACATCGGGGTGTTAGCCACGTTGTTCGAGGACAACTTGTTGCCGCGCATCATCAGCGGGAGCTCTGCTGGGTCCATCATGGCCAGCATCTTGTGCTGCCACACTCACGAGGAGACAGTGGTGTTGTTGACCACCATCACTGACCGCAACTTCAACATCTTTGACATTGTAGACTCTGACAAGTACAAGCTTCAGGGTGGCTTGCGCAAGGTGTTGTTCTACCTCGCGCACTTTATCAAATACGGCACCATATTTGACCTGGAGGCGTTGCAGGAGACAATGGTGGGGTTCTTGGGCGACTTGACGTTCCGTGAGGCGTACAACCGCACGGGCAAAATCTTGAACATAACGGTGTCGCCGGCATCGTTGCACGAGCAGACACGGTTATTGAACTACCTCACAGCGCCCAACTGCTTGATCTGGTCCGCCGTGTGCGCTAGCTGCGCGTTGCCTGGAGTGTTTCCCTCGAGCACCGTGTACGAAAAGACGAGGGGCAACGAGATCCACGAGTGGAACAACGACGAGTCGATGAAGTTTGTGGACGGGTCCGTGGACGGCGACTTGCCGACCACGCGGTTGTCGGAGATGTTCAACGTGGACCATATAATCGCCGTGCAGGTGAACCCACACGTGGTGCCGGTGCTCAAGGTGTCGGTGAGCAATGTGGGCGGCGACATCGAGGCCGACTTGAGCTACAAGTTGAAACACTTGTTGAACAACGTTTACGACTTTTTGTCGTGCGAGGTTGTCCACTGTTTGCAGATGTTGAATGAGATGGACGTGTATAAGAACTTGTCGAACAAGGCCATCTCGGTGTTGTCGCAGAACTATTCGGGCGACATCACTATCTTCCCCAAATACGAGCTCGCGGACTTTGCCCGGTTGTTTGAAAACCCCGACACCGAGTTTTTGCTCGACTTTATCTGCCGCGGTGCCAGGGCGTCGTGGCCCAAGGTCTCGATCATACATGACCACTGCGGGGTGGAATTTGCCTTGGACAAGGCCATCAGCTTAGTACGGGGGCGCTTAATCACCTCAGCCAACAACAGACTCACATACGTCGGCGAGGAGAGGTCTTCTGGCGCTGTTGGCAAGAATAGTAAGCCGTACTGCGCCATAAAGCCGGCACCGACCAGTGTCACGTTGGCAACATCGGCGACGTCGCCAGTACTCAGCAGTGAGGTACAGACGGCCCCCAACACGCCGTTGAAGCTAAGGCGCCCGCACGGGATACAGCGGCACAACTCGACGTCCAACGCCATGGCCTCGCGGAAGACGACGGTGACATCAGCAGCAACAACAATGGTGCAGAAGAAGCACAACTCCATCAGTGTGGCAGGGGAGATGGGTAATGTCAGTGGTAGTACACACGGCAACATAGTGGGTAACATCAGCACGCTCGGACGGAAAATCACCAAGGGCGTGTCATCGTCAGCATTAGTGTACTTAAGCCTGGGGTATATCTCGGGAGACTCTACGCTTGTGAATGACGATTCTGACTTGGCAGGCGATATGGGTGACACCAACGGCGATGGTGACCTGCGAAACAGACAAGTGATCCGCAAAGCTCGGAGTTCCGGTAACTTCCGTGCCAGCTCTGACTTTGCGTCTTTTGGCGGCGAAGAAGGTGTCAAGTACAAGTTGGTGCGGATGCCGAGCAGGAACAACCCGTATTTAGACCGGCACGAGGGCTCGGTAGAAACACTAAGAGTCCGCGACATGCGGAACACCAAGCCCAACTTGCCTACGCGGACGAATTCACACCGCAACTCATACATTGGATTGAACCGGCTCAAAGATAATAACTTGTCGCGGTCCAACAATAACTCGCACCACAACTTGCGCGCCATTGCCAGTGCAAGAGATAGCAGTGGTGCCTCAGGGAGTGAGAGAGGTGTTGAAGAAAGGAGGGGTATACTTAAGAACCACAATCGAGACTCGCAGGCGAGCCTTGAGCTATTGACAAATAGCGACGATGATATGTGCAAGTTTGAGTTGATAAACGAGGGCAGTTTGGGTGATGACGAATGGAGCAAAGAGGGGGAAGAGGAGGGGGAGGGAGACGACAATACGGAAGAGGTACTTCGTCAAGCCAACAGGGACGAAGAGAGCGACACAAAGGCAGAGTTGGAGCTTGTGGCAGTGGATATGGAGACGCGTTCGGAAAGTGTCGTTGACGAAATCAACGCGTACTTTGGCGAGAACTAGAGCATTTATTTGTTTAGAGAAACCCCGGCATGCATCATGTAATGTACAACCGTAGCAGTGTCTCCCTCCCCCTACAAGCACCACCAGCACACGCTAGTCTTCCTTGAAGAAACTGATGGCAAAGGGCACAAAGAGCCCTAAGATAGAAATGGCAAAGTCCTTGGCGGGCATCTTGCCCCCGGCATGCACCACCGTCGATTCGCTGTCGGCGGTGGAGGGAATCTCGTGAGACCCGTGAGTCCCGTGTGTCTCATACATCTCATGTACTTCGTGGTAGGAAAAGTCTCTCGTCTCGCCCATGACGTGGTTCACTACGTAGAAGAAAGTCCCAGCGGAGAATAACAACAACACGCCAATGATAAGCCCATTATCGTTGCCTATCCACTGTACAACAAAAAATGTCAACCATGCAGCGATGGGGCTCAGTAAGGCAAACACAAACAAGTGCCAGCACAAAGCCTGGTTGCTGACCCCCTCGCGGTGGAGGATGGTGGCGAGGCTGAATGCCGTGGGCAACTTGTGCACGACGACGGCCACAAAGACAACTAATCCTAGCGACCCATTGCCTGAAAGTGACACCCCTAAGCTAATCCCATCGACAAACGCATGTACCATGAGCCCGAGAGTGAGCGAGGAGCTGGCAATGGACGCAAGCACGCTTTCGGACTTGTGAAACCGCACCGCTTGGTTGTCCAACGCGTACATGAGTACAAACCCAAGCAGTATCGGCACCCCCACATATATTGTGGGCAGGAACTCAAAGCCGTCGTTTTCACTGCCATTTCTACTGCTCATTGCCCGGTAGAGCGTGTCGACACCCTCTGGGAGGATGATCAAGAGCGATGTCCCGATAAGGATCCCGGTGCTAAAGAGCGACAAACGGTAGAAATGCACCAGCGACACAGCTGCAAACCGGAGGGGGGCCATACCCGCTGCGTATGTACACGCCCCCATGATGAGCGTGAGCACGAGCAACTCGACGAGTTTCACAACAGCGGCTGCCATCTGTCGTATATGTGTATGCGGGAACACCAGGCTGAAGAAAAAGCAGCAATGGGGAAAAATAAGACACCGATTTTGGTTTGGCTCGTCGCGTGTGGAGTGTGTCACGTGCAGGGCGTTGTGCGTTCTTTTTTGTTTGCGTGTTGTTCTTGACTGGTGTTTGCTTACACACACAGGCTCTGCTCCTCCCTTTTGCTCACACTAACTTATCTGCATTCAGAGACGTCGAATACCAATGTCCGATGCCCAACTACTAGAAGATAAGGTGCAGCTAGGGGTCCTTTACTTCAAGGCAGGGCAGTACGAGCAGGCGCTCGGCGTGTACAACGTGTTGATCCGCCAACTCCTGGGCTTATCACCTTCCGGTGTCAAGCGTGCGCGCCGGGCAAGCGGCCTCTGTGAAACGCCGTTGTTGGGCCCCACCGTACACCCGCGGTTGGGCACGCTCCTCGACCAGCGCGCAGCCACTTACGAAAGGTTGGGACAGTATGCCAGCGCGTTGAAGAACGCGCGTGAGTTGGTCCGAATCGAGCCGCTCGGGTGCAAGGGGTACTTGCGCACAGGCAAGCTTCTCTGCGCGATGGAGAAGAAGACCGAGGCGTACAAGTGCTATCAGGAAGGGCTCTACGCCATTGACCGCGCACGAAAGGCCCACAATGTGGATGTTCCGGAGAAGCTATATGCGAGCTTGAAGCAGCAGTACCGGAATCTAAACTCCGAATTGAAGCAGGAGAAGAAGAGGGAAAGGAGTTTGCATGAAGAAAACTGGGCACTAGTGTCAGAGTCAAGACAAGGGCTGTTTCTTCTGTCGCTGCTATCGTCGCTACCACTACTGCCACCACTGTTGCCATTACCCACGGCCAAGCGAGCCAAGAAGCGGACTACTGACCCGCTCGCATTCTTTCCCGCAGACATGGTGTGCTTGGTTTTCCAGGAGTTGTCCACACGGCAATTGCTCAGCTGCCACCTCGTGTGCAAGGGGTGGTACCGCACGCTCACGGCAATCCCGGAGCTATATGTCTCCAGGTTCAGGTGCAAGGCAGGCATCCTGGCGAGCGAGTTTGCAAGCGGCATGCAGCTTTTTAAGAAGGTTGTGCAGGGCACGTTTGCCGTACCACGGACCGTGCAGGGATTGCACATAAACACGGTAGCGAACCAGCGGCACATGGCGCGGATCTTGGAAATCGTGATAAAAGAGCCGGCGTTCCCCGTGCGGGCGTTGGATGTGTTCGACAGCAGCCTCAGCTTGCAGGCTATCTACCATTGTTTCGCTAAGTACGGCTGGAAATTGAACAACTTCCAGAAGTTGGAGAGACTACGGTTGGGCATCAACTGTAGCATCATGTACGCGAGCGTGTTGCTCAACTTGTTCAAAAGTCTCAAGCAGCTCGAAGTGGTGATTGTGGCGGCGGAAAAAAGCACCGTGGAGTTGGTCCCCATGCATGACAAGATGTTTAAGCGGTTACAGGGAGAGGTAGAGGAAATGCAGGAAAAGAAAGAGGAAGAGGAGGAGCAAGAGCTGCACAAGGCGGTGGCATACTCTTTGGAGTCCTTATGCTTGGTGAACCACCCGCGGTTGAAAAGAGGTGGCACCCTGAACATGCCAACCCAGGCATTCAACCCGTATCCGCCATTTATGTCCAAGGCGTTCCCCGTGTTGACCGAGTTGACGGTCGCCTCCTACGACTTTGGCGCCGTGCTCCCGCAGTTTGGGGCCTTTCTCACGAGAATGCCACGGCTCGCTAAGTTGTACTTAGAAAACAATGACAACATCAACTTGATGGTGTTCCTCCAAATGTTGAAGAACTACAACCCTGCATTTGTGTTGGCCGAGTTTACGTTTCGCGAAGGTACAGTGGTGTCGGCGATGTCTCTCAACGAGTTTACCACCAAGGACTTACCGCAGTTGCACGATGTGACGCGGCTTGACGTCTACGGGTCGTGTCTCTCGCCTGCGGGCATACTCAAGTTGCTCAGCGTGGCCGGGAAGCACGCGCGCACGTTGGGCATGGGCAACTCGAGCTACATCTCATTTGGGATGGCGCACCACACCGGCCGTGCCATCCGCTTGAACGAGATTCTCCGCCGCTGCCGGCGTTTGACCCAGTTGCACCTCAACGAAATGGACATTGACCAAGCAGCCATGGTGCAGATGTCGGCCGACCTTCAGCAAACAGCGCACCACTTGGAACTCTTGGACTTGAGTTTCAACAAGTTTGATGGGATAAGCTTAATCCGGATGGTCGAGAAACTTGGACTAAGCCTGCTGGCTTGCGGGTTGAAGCGGGTGGTGCTTCATGGGGCCGAGATACTGGTCGACACCATGCAGTACATTGTGCGCCAGAAAATGGTGGAGAACTGCGTACACGACCCGATGCGACTCAAGTGGAGGGTATTTGGCGTGAACAGCTGGGTGGTGTGAAGGGGTTGGCATAGAGCGGAGAGAAGAGTACAAAAAAGGATAAAAAATCACAAGACCACTTCTGTCTCGCTCCCCTATTGGCTCGTACAGCTTGAGAAAGAAAGAACTCCTAGAGGTTCCTGGCTCTCTCTCTATATAAAAAGGCAGAAAGTCAAAACAAGGAACTCCCCAGGGGAGAACTTTGGGTGGACACGTAAAAATCGTGTACCCTAAAAAAGTTAGACGAGAAGTGCCGCCTTGGCTACACGATTCGCGCGTTGTGCTAAATTGGGGACGCCTAGTAGTAGAAGCGTGGGACCACCAGTGCAGCATTAGCAAGAACGAACGAGGCCAAGGGGAAAGCAACAAGCAGAGAAGCAAGTACATACAAGTGCATACACATCTCTGTTCTGCTCCTGTCTCTGTTTCCGTCTATCCCTCTAATATTATATGATTTTGCTCTCTCGGCGCTACCCCAAAATAGACGAGCAAATGGGACAAAAAAATTATGACAACAATTCCCTAAAAAAGGACAATAAATTTGGATCTGAAACATCACCAGTTTATCAACAACAAACGCAACATCCATATCACAGGCGAGTCACATTTTTTGTTGGTCTCAACACACATACCAGACTCCAGGCCACACACAGAGCCATTCACAGACAGGGAAATCCACACACTACCAAGATGGGTTCATTTGTTGTACGTTGAAACCACATGCACCCTTATACAGATGCACCTTCGTCGTACTGGAACTTATACTAACAGGAGACCCTCCCCTTCCTACTCCACACAGTCTAGGTTATTCAAGAACCGGGAGATGAGAATCTTGATGCTTGGCTTGGACAATGCCGGCAAAACAACCATCCTTTACAAGCTAAAACTCGGCAAGACGTCAACCACCGTACCCACCGTAGGGTTCAACGTGGAGACAGTCAAGCACAAGAACGTATCGTTTGCAGTGTGGGACTGCGGCGGCCAGGAGAGGATAAGACCGCTCTGGAGACACTACTTCACCGGCACCAATGCACTCATCTACGTAGTGGACTCGCTGGATGCCAGCCGGTTGGAGGAGTCGAAGCAGGAATTGTTCCGGATCATTTCTGACAAGGAATTAGCCAACTGCTTGTTAGTAGTGTTGGCGAACAAGCAGGACGTGGAGGGCGCCGTCAAGCCCAAGCAGTTGATTGAGAACTTTGAGTTGAACAAGCTTACTGGCGACCACACGTGGTCGGTGATACCCACCATCGCCATCGATGGCACTGGGTTGGTAGAGACATTGAACTGGATCTCGTCACACTCAAAGTAGGTTGCGTATAGCCATATCTAGCGTAATACAGGTCCCTAACTAGTCAATTTCGTCCCTCTCTCCCATTTGGGTCACATTCTTTTTTATTTCCTTTCAGTTATAGGAACCTTATATATATCTCACTTTGCAACGGCTCCAGGCCCAGCGTCTTTCGCTGCTCGGCACCCCTCACTTTGACCAGACGTTGACTTCCCCACTCTCTTCGCCAAAGTACGCCTTGTCGGCCATGTTGACAAACAATCCGGTGTCGACGACGCCCACCAACAACTTGATCTGCTGGTGTAGCACGGCCGGGTCTTGGATGTCGCCAAAATCGGCGTCGATCAAAAAGTTGTTGTTATCGGTGATGATGGGCCCAGCCTTGGCCTTGCCGCCCTGCCTCAACCCGGCGGTCTTTGCCCCCAACTTCTTCAACGCAGCAATCACGGTGGCGTACGAGTTGGGCACGATCTCGATGGGTACGCCCTGCGTCCACTCGCGACCAAGGACTTTGGACTCTTTGCGGTAGTCGGCCACCACGATGAACTTGTCGGCGGCCGCGGCCACTAACTTCTCCTGGAACAAGCAGGCACCGCCACCCTTGATCAAGTTCAATGACGGGTCGACCTCGTCGGCGCCGTCAAAGGCAATATCTAAATGCGGGAACTGCTCGATTGTGCCCAACTTCAAGCCATTGTCGATGATTAACTGCTTGGACTGGAAGCCAGTGGGGACACACACAAACGTATCCTTGTTCTTCAACTGGCCGATGCGCTCGGCAACATACACCACGGTGGATCCGGAGCCGATGCCGACAACCCGGGCGTCGGCAGGAAAGTTCTCATCAACGGCGTTGTAGGCAGCTAGCTTCTTGGCACTTTCGATGGTGGGCATGGTGCAGAGGAACAATCGTGGAGTGTGCAGGAGGAGTAATGGTGTGATGCGGGAAAGCGGCAGTTGAGCAATTTTCTGGAACATCCCGTATGTGTGGGTGGGTACAGCAAATTAAAACTTGCGCTCGCCACGACTTGCCAGTGCGTGTGTGTGCGCCCTGCGTGCTCTATGTGTGCGTGTGTGTATTTGTGTGGGTGGGGATGCGACAACGGAGAAACCGCGCCGGTCACGGAATCGGACAATACTAAAATGCTACCATGCGGAAAAGCGCATAAACATTTCAGGGCTACAACCCTAAACCGGACACACACGTGCCATACTTGAAAATCCAGTTTACACTTTAAACTTCTACAACATGCAAAAAATGTCAATTTTTCATTCAGAATTTTCCTCCTCCAGTGCAGCCTAGTAAAACAGTTCACTTTGAGGAAGAAAAAAGCTCATCAGTGCCCCTAGCTAAATAGCCCACACATAGACCTTACCCACCACCCAGTCATGTCTGCCAACAACAAGATCTTGTCCGAGAACCCAACTGAGTTGGAAGTGAAGGTTGCCCAGGCCTTTGTCGACTTGGAAGCCCAGGCCGACTTGAAGTCTGAGTTGAGACCATTGCAGTTCAAGTCCATCAAGGAGATTGAGGTTTCCGGCGGCAAAAAGGCCCTCGCCGTCTTTGTCCCACCTCCATCCTTGTCTGCCTACAGAAAAGTCCAGACCAGATTGACCAGAGAGTTGGAGAAGAAGTTCCCAGACAGACACGTTGTCTTCTTGGCCGAGAGAAGAATCTTGCCCAAACCATCCAGAAAGGCCAGAAAGCAGCAGAAGAGACCCAGATCCAGAACTTTGACTGCCGTCCACGACAAGATTTTGGAGGACTTGGTTTTCCCAACAGAGATCATTGGCAAGAGAGTCAGATACCTCGTTGGTGGTAACAAAATCCAGAAGATCTTGTTGGACTCCAAGGACTCCACCGCCGTCGACTACAAGTTGGACTCTTTCCAGCAGTTGTACTCCAAGTTGACCGGCAAGCAGGTTGTCTTCGAGATCCCATCCGAAACCCACTAAATTGGTTGGCATTGTTTGGTCTATCCAGCTCTCACCACCACTTCCACCATCACACCAATAAACATTTTCCCCACCTCCTCCATTCAGCCATTCATCTCCCATGCCAACTTTCCCTCGAGAGATGCCCGTGTGGTTACCCTTTCTGTTGATCCTCCCATCATTGTTTGAGTCTTTTTGTTATGTAAAATAGTTCCCTTCATGTTTGTAATAGTCAATTGTGGGGGTGCAAGGTAGCAACGCCCACACATACACAAAGAGGAAAAACCGCACTGTTTCCAACGAGGAGAGGGTTGGAGAGGAGACGCGGGGCGCACACGTATTTTCTAAAGTAATATACAAAATCATTGCAGTAATTCTTTTTCTGACAGTCTTTTCACAGCAAAAGAAGAGAAAACAGCAAGCGTGGCAAATCAGTCAATGGGCAAACCCATTTAACATCATCTAAATAGCTACTCCCAGGTATTCCACACACTAGAGCTTCTTTACGTAGCTGGTGGGGAACACCCCCCTTTGACCATTGAGCTCGCCCTCGGTCCATCCGCTGCCGTCGGTGTCGTCCTGCACCAATACAATCTTGTCGCCAACAGAGATGGACAACTCATCCTCGCCGTCGGCCTCATAGTCGTACAACGCCTCAACATACTGCACCCGCTTGGCGCCTCGCCTGGGGGCTACTGTGGGGCCCTTTTTCTTTAAGCCATCAGGGAACACCGACGGACGGGCAAGGATCTCGATATAAGAGGTCGGCACCAACCCTTGGTCGCCGCTGCTGCTGCCACTTTCCACCAAAGTCCACCCGGACCCGGCATTGTCTTCCTCGATAACAACGAGCTCCTCGCCAGCAGAAATGGTCAACTCATCTGAGCCAGTGGCCGAGTAGTCATATAGCGCTCTTGCCGTGGCCTGCAAAGCACCACCTCCATTGCCACTACCGTTGCCGTCATCGTTACCATTACTGCCATCTCCACCATACACCCCAGACTTGGATGTCGCCACGCTCTTAAGCCGGCGGAGGTTGAACATCCCCGTGTGTGATGCATTTGTGGTAACCGGCGTCAACGAGTGGACCTCTGAAGAAGTGTCCGATGCCACTGCTGTTGCTCCCAGCCCCGACTTCTTGCCCTTCAAGAACCCAAACTTGGACTTTTTCTCCTTGACGGGTGCCACGTAGCTCAAGTCCTTGTCGCCGGCAAAGTTCTGGATAATCTCAATCTCCACTTCGTTCTTGACTCGACTTGTGTCCTCTTTCATGAACCGTTCCAACACAGATAACGACCCCTGTAACCCGCTATCGAACTTCAAGGTGACGTCCATGGCGTCCTTCTTCCGTGCCGCTGTCGATTCCTCCAACTTCTGCTTAATATCCAAGCACGACTGCTCGTACTTGGTGTACTCGCTCGATGCCACCGTCAACCGTCGCTTCAACTCGGTCAACTCCGGTTCCTTGACCACCAAGCTCTCGTCGTCGTGCCAGAAGCTGCAGGGGATAAAGTAAAAGTCCAGCGGCTCTTGCCAGTCCAACGAGTTGTGTTTGACAAACATAGCCACATCCAACCGCGGCTTGTTCTGTTCGATGGTTTCGTCAATAAAGTGCAACTTCTCCTTGACGCGGTCGTTGCAGTTGCGCTCAATGATCAGCGCGTTCTTAAGCAACTTGTTCATTACCGCCACCCGGTCCTCGTTCAATTCTTGCAAGTAGTCCAAGAGCTCAGGCACGTCCTGGTAGTAGTACTTGTCCTTAAGCCGATTAGCCACAGTGATCTTGATCAAGTACTCGTTCTTGCCCACGTTCATATCCACCTGCTTTTCGTCGAGCTTCTTCTGGTGTTTGTCGCTGGGAGACTTTTCGTTCTTCTCACGCGCAGTCTCAGTGGTTTGGCACAACGAATCGTAGTGCTTCTTAGCCTTGGTGACGTCCTCCTCGATCGCCTTCTTCTCGGTTACGAGGTAGTCGTTGATGGTCGCCACTTGCCGCGCCACCCGCTCACACTTGCCGCGCAAGCTCACGAGGTTGTCACCCACCTTGGTTTGGAAGTCCCGCGCGAGTACAAACCGGTCAGAGGCAATCGCCTCCGTCTGCGTCAACACCTCAGTCCAAAGCACCAACGACGCGCTCTCTAATGATCCGGGTGTGATTTGGGGTTCGTCACCCACTGACAAGCTAGCTGAGAGCCTGGCCTTTTTTTCAAAGTACCGCCTGCTCAAGTCCTTGAGCTTAGTGGCGTACTCCTTCTCGAGCGCTGCGCGCTCGCGGTAGAACTCGTCGATGTCACCGAGCCAGGCTATGCCGTTGTTAATCCATTTAGCCGTGGTCTTATACGAGTCCTTGAGCTCGTTGCCAATTGACAATTCCTCTAGCGACATTATGGTAGTGGTAGTGGTAGTGATAATGGGAAGGGCAGAGGGTATGTGTCTCCACTGGTGCGTTCTCTGCTGAGGAGAGATCCAAGAGACAACGCCAAACAAATCGTCAATTCAGGGGAACAACAGAATTTGGTGGGAGAGGAGAAGAGGCGAAGGAAAGGGGGCGAAACATTTTACAATGGAGAAGCGACATCGTAGACACACACAAGCAATACAATACAGAGGAAACAAAAAAGTGGCAGCACGAAAACAGAAGAGAAACATGCATGCGATACAAAAAACACACCAACCAACTTCTGCAACAGACTTGCCCCTCTAGTCTACCACCCCAATCTCGGCATCTCCCCTCCCCTCCTTCCCTTCTCTTTTTCTTTTACTGCTTCTGGCCACCCCTTACTCCACCTCACAACAAGCGACCATCCAAAGTGAGCGGCAAAGAGAACTTTTTCAAGCTCGCTTCCACGTACTTTTACCGACGACTCGTCCCACTTGTCCGCACTTCTGGCCAGAAAGTCTCCATCAAGAACTCCAAGCTACGTTTCTTGGCCGATACCTACCGCGACTACCGCGCACTCAAAGGAGGCAGCCCGGGCCCACTGAAGTTTAGGCGCAGGCGACTTGCCAGAATGGAAGATCAATCGCGCGTTTCCCCTCAAGGTGGTGTCACCGACACTACCACCATAGGTACTGCCAGCACTACCGTCAATAGCGGGCTTGGGCAATTGTCGCGCCGACAGCGGCTTTCCGGGTTTATAAGGAACACTAGGGACAACTACATACCGCGGATCACCGAGTCTGTGAGCACGTTGGCGACGGGGGCGTCACGCGCGTTTGCAGGCAACGACGACGTCTACGACGAGCAGGGGAGGCTCGTACTCCCCAAAGACACCACAATCAAGCTCTTCCCCACCTACACCCGGTATGTGAATGGCACGTACTATGTCGATGTCCGCGGGTGGCTCTCGTCGCCCGGGGTGATGTCACGCAAAAACCGGCTCATGCTCTCGTTGTTGCGGCAATTGACAAAGTCTGGCACCTCGAGTGCCAGCACGGCCGTGGCAATCAATAAGTTAGAGAGCGACAGCATGCAGCAGGATATCTTTGACCCTGCTGGCCAAAAGTCAGCGTCGGACGCAGACTCGACCTCCTCCGCCGAGTCCATCACCTCCGTGCGGTCGGGTGCATTGAACGCCGACGACACCATCCGCGAGCGAATGGCGTCCTTTATTGCACGCTCCATCCCCAACAGCGAGGTCGTGGTAGAAGTTGCTGCCAAGGATGAGATCGACCGTTTGAGCCTTGTGAGGCGGCTAGTGGTCACCGACTCATGTGGAAACTTTGAGTTGACGCTAGAGGTTCCCTACCCGCCGTCACATGTAGTGGTGCGATCGGCCAACACCGACGCCGTGTGCGCCACCCAGGAAGTGCTGATTGTTCCCTGCACCGGCATTGGCATCATCAGCGACATTGACGACACCGTAAAGTTGACGGGGGTTGTGGGCGACAAGAAGGAGTTGGTGCGCAACTTACTCGTCAATGAGGTAGCGCTGTGGGTGATTCCCTCGGTTGTGGGGTGGTACAAGACGATGTACGAAAACAGCCAGGTGAGCTTTTACTATGTGTCGAACTCGCCGTGGCAGTTGTACCTGGTGATTGACGAGTACTTGAAGGAGGTGGGGTTGCCGCCGGGGTCGGTTCACTTGAAACAGTACTCGGGAAACATCATTGGGTCGTTGCTCGAACCGTCGTTCTCGCGTAAAAAGACGGCTTTGCATAAAATTCTCAAGGATTTTCCCCACAAGAAGTTTGTGTGTGTGGGCGACTCAGGCGAGTACGACTTGGAGGCGTACGTGGATTTGGCCAAGAGTTTCCCTGGCCAGATCCTTTCCATCAACATCCGGTACGTAGCCAAGTCCTTGTCTGATCTCAACGACGACGCGATTCTTGCTGAGATGTTGCGGCTAGCCAAAATGCAGCGCCCGACAGGCTCGGGTGGCCCGGCAGACCAAACAGACCAAGCAGGCTCGGTGGCAGCGTGGAAACCGGCGCTACCCGCGCGGAAACCGCCGGCAGAAGAAATGGTGGACTTGATCGACTTGTCAGAAGACGTTGTGGAGGCGCCTACGTCCCAGCGTAAAAGGTCGCTCCCGCCATTGCCGCCGAAAAAGCCCTCCAGTTTAAAGGGCACACCGGTACGGAAACCGCCATTGCCGGAGAGACCCGTGCAGCGGGCGCAGACCGACAGCGCCGTTGCTCTCCACCTGCTGCGCCTATCACCGCAGTTTCTGCGCACACCCACGTCTTCGAACATCGCCTCCGACGGTGACTCTATCGAAGCCGAGTTATCGCCAGCGAGACAACATTTCCTAAACAGCTGCACCGAGCCTACACCCACAGCGCTGTCGTACGAGGGGGTTGGTTTGGGGTCCATGGAAGACATCTACAGCACTCCCGGGTTCTTGGAACTACAAGAAACCGACAGAAAGGGAGCAGAGTGGATCACGAGATTCATAACCTCGTTGCTTGAACTCGAGGGCACAGGCACAAGGATTGCTATATTTGTGGATGAAGACGACGTATTCTTTGACAAGAGCTGCACCGAGCTAGCCACGCCAACAAAGCTGTGAGCGAGAGGAGAGGAGAAGCAGCATGACTCACTGCTGCTACTACTACTATTACTACTACTACTACTGCTGCTGTTCTTGTTGATTATTTAAATGTGCGTACATGTATATAATATAATGCAATATGTATGCACCTGCGTATACTTGAGTCTATGCTGTTATGCCTTCTTTGTTCTCCAATTTTGCTGGCTCCTGCAGTTCTGGCTGCTCCTGCAGCTCTTCATCTTGGTAGTACTCCTGTGCGTTAGTGCCGTCGCCGTAGTCCTTGATGGTCTCCTCGCCCTCTTCCGATAAATCCTTCTTGAACTGTGACAAGTCCCAGGTCTCGCTGCCGTCGTCCTCCTCGGTGTAGTACTTGTCTGCAAACCGCTCCAATATTACCTCCCGGCCTGTCAACGCTTTCTTGCCGCGCTTCTCATCCTCTTTCCTCTGCAACTCTCGCTTCGACAACTGCTCGGTCTTCCATTTCTTGAACGTCTGCGCCGTGATTGGGGTGAACTTGCTCTTGTCCAACTTGCTTCTCTCCAACTCCAAGAACTCCTCCAACGTGATTTGGGGCTCGTTCTCCGCCGCTAGCTTCTCCAACTTCTTCTGCTCCTTAGTCTTCAACACAAACCCGGGCGGCAACGAGTGCTTGTACTTGCACTCATTGCCACCATTGGGACAGACCCAGAACCACCCATACTTCTGGTTCTCCACCGCGTCGATAAAGTATTTGCACACAATGTCGGTGGTGGTCTTGGGGTTCCCATGCTTGGACAAAATCACCGACCGCAACTTAGCCTCGTCCCACTGGTCCATAGTATCATTCTCCTTCTCTTCCCGGCTGTCGGTGTACAAGTCCTTTTTGAGGTCTTTGCGGCCCACGTCTGGGTCGTGGGAAAACTTGCACTTGTTGCCCTTGGTACATAGACCCTGCTTGAAAAACTCACAGAGTATGGACTTGGGGTCCACCCCGAAGGGAACCTTTTGTTGCTGGATGCCAAAGAGCTTGGCTGCCTCCTTCTTGGCCTCCTCGGCCGCCTTCTTCTCCTCAGCCTTGCGTTTGGCCTCGGCTTCCTTCTTCTTCGCGAGCCCGCCGTCAGCTGTGGACTTGATCTGGTTGATCTGCTGCTGCACCTTCTTAGACTTGTTCTTGTTCCTCAATCCAAACGTCTTGTCCTCTGCAGCCTTAGCCCTAGCCTTGGATTTGTTCTTGTCTGATACCTGGTTTTTCTTTGGTGGCATGCTGGTGGTACTGGTGGTACTGGTGGTGGTATCTCCTGTGGTGAGGTGAAATGCGATAGTCGTAAAAATTTTTTTTGGCTTCCTTTTACTTCTTTCTCCCAGTTGTTGGTGTAGTGTGAGAATCGGAAAAACGAGAGAGGGAGAGGAGCGGAGAAAAAGCAACCAAATATCACGTGAGCAGGACACATAGAAGGAGCAAGGGATGCAAAAAAGAGAACACGACATAGATATAATTACATATATGCATGAGGTTAAATTGGCTGCGAGATTAATCGTGGTGGCTTCTTGTGATGGTGGTGGCGTACGCCTAGCGAAATTTTTGCGAGCCCCGCTTCTTATCCTTAGCGGAATTGGGGGTGCTTGCTGCCAAAGACTGTGATGGCGACGCCATCTCGCTCATGGGTGACGTCGCCAACGTTTGCGAGTTCCGGAAATTGTAGTTGAGCAACTCGGGGCTGTGGCTGTGGATGCTCGGGGTGGCACCCTGAATACTGCCCTGGATGTTACCGCTGCTGCTGCCGGCACCACCATGGCCGGGATCTCCCTGGCTAATGGTAGCGTTGCTGTAGTTGGCGGCGGCAGCGGCGACGATGCTGCTGCTGCTGCCACTGGCATTTCCTGCTTGAGCAATACTGGACGAGCTCTTATTCATTACCTTCTTCGACCGCTTTTTGCCCCCCAACAAGCCCTCAAACCGAGTGGGGTTCTCGATGGGCATGGCATCGACGCTACCGCCTGGGACTTGGCTCAAGGTTGAAAAGGACCCGGGTGTCGACATAACGGGCGTCCTCGCCGATCCCTGGCCCGCGCGGTCAAATGTGGGTGACAAGACCGGCATCAAAGGCGTCGTGGACATCGGGTCCTTATACTTTTGTACGCGGCTGTTCCTAAATGGAATGTACGACCGTTTTGCCGCGGTCGTCCCCAGCTGCGAGAACTGACCGCCGCCAAACGAGTCGGCCAAGTTCGCTTTGAACGATGTATTGGACTGTGTCCGCGCCAAGCTTCGGTTCAAAATAAGTGACACCTTCTTGTCGTACACGTTGGGCACAGAGTCCATGGGCGCCAGGGTATCGCTCGAGTTGCTGTGCCCAGTATCCACGGATGCGCTGTGCCCGTGATGGCTGTTTCCGTGGTGGCTGTTCCCGCCGCCATCTATACCACTGCCCATACTGCCACCACCTGATCCTACGCCCATGCCGCCACCCATGTGGCTGCTGCCAAGCATGGCGTGCGTAGGGATCACCCCATTGGGCCCAGAGTCCTTGGTAAAGAACGAGTCAAAGTCGTCCAACGCCGCCCACACGTTGCTCAACGATGCGTCTGGTTCCTCCATGTTCACCGACACCGCATCGCCAAACTCGTGCAGCACCGAGGGCACGTGGTAGTCTTCCATGTGGAATTTGATGTCTTCGTTGGCGCCCGTGCCACTATCTTCGTCGTCCACGGCCGCCGACACCACACACGTGGAGAAAACAGCGTGCACGTTGTTCCTTGTGCTTGCTGCCGTCACCGCCGGCATCGGGATCGACCACCCGGACTCGTCAGGGATCCCAAATAACGTGGCCGTATTCTCGTACTCCTTCTTCATCGCCGTGCTGCCCAAGCTCATGCGTAATACGTCGCGGTCCAATTGCGAGCCCGAAATTATCACGGCCTCATCCAACACCTCGAGTGCGGGCTCGGCAAAGTCCGTTAGCAACAACCGCAATAATGGCGAAATCAAGTCCGCGCCCACGCCCACAAACTCGTCACGCTGGAGGTTCACTAACGGAAACACGTGTTTCAACACGCTCATGGCTTCCACCTTCACCCACCCTATGCTGTTAGAAAGCAACCCCAAAAGCAACACCAATGTCTGCGCCTCAAACTCTGGGAAGAACAAGCTCTTGATCGTGGCCACCGTCTGTACCAAAAAGTCCTTCTTAGACCGGAACCGATTCTTGGACAACGACACCAAGATCTTGGACAACGCCACCTTGCCCATGTTGCTGGCCAACTTGCTAATGCCCAAAGCCGCGCTCTCGACATCGGGACTGATGAATTTCTGGTCCAACGCGTGCAAGAATCGCGGCATATTTGCCAACAACGCCGTCAATACCCGTGATTCGCCCATGCCAATGATCTGGCTGTCCTGCAACAACACCAACTTGTCAAGGAACCGCAACGTAGGCTCCCACGACGTTGCTGAGCGCAAGCCCACCATCACAATCTGCTGCAACCCTTCGAACTTACCCTCCCACTTGGGCGGGAACGTGGCGATCAAGCACGCCACCGTGTCAGGCGCGTCCAAGTCGATCTTGGACACAAATTTGTTCATGGTCGACAATACCTCGATAAATTCCTGCTCGTGGATAGTACTCAAGCACGCCACGCTCAGCCAGAACAACTGCGGGAAATCAATCAACTTCTCGGAGTCAAGCTCGGCGGTAATGGCATTCAAGGTCATCAAGATCTGCATGGCAAAGCCCTGGATATCCACCGTGTCGTCGGAGATTGTGTTTGACAACCGGTGCAACATGTCCTTCAACATGCCCTGGTCCAAGAACGAGAGCAAGGACCGAAAGATCTGGAACGATCGGCACGCAATATGCCGCACTGCGCATGTAGTGGCCCAGCTCAACGCCACCCGGCTCCAGTCGTCCTGGATTGTGGGCACCACCGCGGTAAAGATCGACAAAACGTTGCGCACCAACGTGTCCATGCTCTTGGGCGTCCGCGCCCCCTTCTTGTCGTTGTTCAAGTCGTCATACACCCAGAGGCGCCGTGCCGACGGTTTCTGCCGCAACGACGCCACCGTCTCCTCGACCTTCGCCTCACCAGGGGCCAAAGAGTGCACCAAGTGCACCAACATAACACTCGCTTGCTCTTGTACAACTTGGAGGTAATGATCAAGCAAGGAGAAAGACACGTGGAGCAAAAGCGGGAGTTTCTGCACCATGATCTCGCTCTTACTTGTCATCAAGTCTACCAAAAACACCATTGAGAGCTGGCCCAAGGAAAACACCGCTTCCTTATCCGGACATGGCATCACCGTGCTCAAGTCTGCCACATAGACAAACCGTTTGGCCGCTTGCACGTGCACCAGAGGCACCCGGCGTGAAACCGACCCCAAAGGCACTTGCGGCGGCACCATCAGTTTGGGCTGCAAGTTGGCAATGAGCTTGTTCACTATGTACAACTGGTCCGGGTGCGACGAGGACAAGCAGTTGATGACCTGGAACGCATGCTTCACAAACACCGGGTTCTTACGCTCGAGGCACCCCGACACCACGTAGTCAATGATGATGTCAAAGTTGAGCAGGTTGGACCCGAGCGACACCCAGAGCGCCTCCACCTCGTTTGAGATCTTGGACCCAAACTTGACGGTGATCGCAAACAAGTTGTTCAACACCATAGTGGAAGCAGCGTTGAGCACTTTGGGAGCAGCGCCCGCACTAAAAGATTGGCCCTGTGCCTGCGCTTGTCCTTGTCCTTGCACCTGATCCTTCTCTTCTGGCTCCTGTCCTCCTTCAGGCACATCCGGTTCCTGCTCCTCGTACGCCAACACGGTTGCCTGGATGAGCGGGAGCAACACTGTCAATATCGCCCTCTTCAACGACTCGTCGACCACGTTGAAGTACCGCGTCAAGTGGCTGATCTTGTCAAACAACCCCTGCGGCCTCGTGGTCAACATCTCGCTTGCCATTTCAAACAACGCCTTTTTGTAGACAACCTTGCTCTTGCTGCACACCGCATCCACATACTTGTTCAAGGAAGCGGTGCCCTGGTACTTTTTCTCCAACGCCTGCAACAACGTGATGGCAGCCACCCGCACCTCGTAATCGCGGTTACCCGCTAAAAATCCGGCTAAGCACACAATCTCCTCGGGCACTGACTCCAGCGTGTTGTGCTGCGTGAAAGCGTCGGCAAACAGGCAAAAGTACTGTTCGATCGCTGTCTGGTTGCTGTAGCAGTGCCTCACCACGGTATCGACAATCTCCTTGTGGTCAAAGTTGTTGTCTAAAACGTTGCGCAACGTATTCCTTCCAATCTCCTGTATCCGGTCCACGTCCGAGTTGAGAAGCGAGTGGAGCCAGCTCATCAAGCCGGGTACGTCAAATGACACGACCGCAGTGTTCCCCGACATCTCGAGCCGCTGCTTGATTTTACCGGAGCACAATGCCGCCATGCAGCTCAAGGTGGGCACCTGAAACCTCTTGCGCTCGAGCTCCAAAACTGCCATCGCTGTAGCTACGTCTCGCTGCTGGTGGATCCGATCCAAGATATCATTGTACCTATCCTCGGTAACCCTGGCTGAGTCGCCATAGCCGCACCAGTCCTTCAAGTAATTGAAGCATGCGATGCGCGCCTCAAAGGGAAACCATCGCTCGACGCCGGGCGTTGTCTGCAACACACGGTAAGTGTTTTCCAAAAAAACGCAAAAATAGCGCCGGAGGCATTGGAACTCAATGTCCGTCTGAACTGTGGGTAATGACAAGAACGCCTTGGCGTTTTTGATCACATCCACAAGCATCGACACGATCGCATCGTCGCCGAAGATTATATCGTACTGGTGCTGGTACCTGCGAAGCTGCTGGTGTTGTTGCACTTGCAGGTTTTGCAACAGCTTCTCCTGCTGTCTCTGCTGGCCAAATTTCTCCGACAAGTTCATCAAAATATGCACCACTTCAATCCGGAACCTATCGTCAGACAAGTCGCGCTTGCTCATGTCGGTGCCCCACCCCTGTGTCACGAGCGGAATGCTCTCGAGAAAAGTCTTGAACGTGTTGACGTGTACATGGCTCAACCCAGAAATGACAGCGTCCTTGACCATCGGCTGTGCCGACCTGAGCAAGGGCAACACCATTTTAAACACAGACTTAGCGCTCGTGATCTTCTGGTGCTGGATGTACATCTGAAGCGACTTTTTTCGGCCGTGCGTGGGCTGGTTCGGGAACGAGATCTTCTGCTCGTTGGTGGCAGTCAAGCACGTACACACAAAGATCAAGTAGAGCTTCCATTGATTCACTAAGACCTCGGGAGCCACGCTTGTGGGCGCCCGTGCTGAAAACAACGAGCTCGTGTATGATCTATAGCTCTCAGAGAAATCCATCACGAGTTCGTGCATCTGCACCAAGCACACGCACACAATATTGCGGCACAACGCCACCGGCATGGGGCACTGCTCGAAAAACGTCGCAAGCACCGACGGGTAGAGCCGGAACCAGAGCGTGGAATCAATGCCGTAGTCTGATTCTGCGAGCCGCACCAACATGTTCTTCCGGTTTTTCAACTTGGCCAACCGCGTGCGCTCGGGCAAGCTCAACTCCTTGCGGTGCGGCTTGATCAATTCGACAAAGTCACCGTTTTCTAAAACGTGGATCAACCGCGTCCCCACGTCTGCGGCAAACTTGGAAGATGTCCGCGAGTGTTTCTTTGGAGAGACCGTGCCACTGGCGGGGCCACTACTCGGACCACTACCCGAGCCGCCGGCAAGGCTGCTCCCGGGTACCACATCGGGAACCGCCTCCGTCACATTATAGATGGCTTGGTCAAACTGGTCCACCAACTTCAAGATCGTGATCCCGTAGTGCCGCACCTTGGAGTCCTGCGAGCAAAGAAAAAGCAACCCGTTGCCTTCGATATCCTCCACGATGTTGGTGATGGCCTTCCACTCCAATTCATCGCTGGGCCTCAACCTGGTGGGAGAATCGGTGTTGGATAAGTCCTCATCCTTGTGGTTTATCTGATACAAGTCGTTCAAAACGTCCTTGTTCATCATCTCGTCGTCTTGTGCCAATGGGTTCGTTTTGTGCCTGGCAGAGGCGTTGATCATGGTGTTAGCACCACCAGAACCACCAGAACCACCCTTGGCATCGTGGAACAGCTGCAACCACCGCTTGAGCAACTCGGTGTACAACTTTAAAAGCCGCGTAAACTTGTTCGAGTTCAAATACTCCGCATCGTACACCGAGCCGGTTTTTTCCGATAACTGAAACGCCGCCTTTGCGTACACCGTCAACAATGTGCTGGGGTTTTTGCGCGCAGCCAACACCTTGAGTGCGCGCACGGCCGCATTCGACACCACCTGCTGCGGGTGCACTGCATTTCTCACTAACAAGTCCACCACCTGCTTGAAAGCGACGCCGCACGAGCTTTGGGTCTCGCCATGCAACGGCACCATCGTCCACGGAATCGCCTCGAGCAACGTGGCAAACAACTCGACGTGCATTGTCCTGATCGCGGGAGAGGGTATGTCGGAGCCAAAGTGGAATCCGAACGGCGTCTGCGACTTGGCAAAGCCACTGACTGCAGTTGTAACCTCGCCGTTGATACTCGACCCGTACTGACCGTCCAAGAGCCGTAACAAATTGGCCAAGTTGCGGCATATATCGTCGTGGAACGTGGCATTAGTACTGTTCCGGGCAATGAGAAGGAAGTCCGTCCATTTGTCAACCATAGTCGCAGCGGAAGCTGCTTGGCCCGCATCACCCGCGGGAAACCGCGGCTTCTCTCGCATCTCATAGTCTTGCAATATTGCCAAGTAGCTTCGCGTCACCAAGGTGATCTTTTCCGGAGAGGC
This sequence comes from Zhuliangozyma boniae, assembly GCA_002094185.1. Classification (NCBI taxonomy): domain Eukaryota; kingdom Fungi; phylum Ascomycota; class Pichiomycetes; order Serinales; family Debaryomycetaceae; genus Zhuliangozyma; species Zhuliangozyma boniae. The sequence continues at coordinate 95,963 of MXQC01000039.1, forward strand.
ATTGTCTAACGACGATCCGTTGAAGCTGAGACGCAAGAGCCGGCGCAACACGTACTCGAGGGTATAGTTTAGGTGTGTGTAGCCCACGATCCGCACAAACTGTACCATCGCGTCGATCAAGCTGTTGTCAAACGTCAACCATTGCGACTTTTTGCCCGCAGCCGTGATGCCATTAATACCGGCACCACCAGAACTGACACCACCAGAATTGGCACTACCACCACCAGCACTACCACTGTCAATGCCACTGCCATCACCGTTGCTGCTCATGCCGCTGCTGCCTCCACCACCAAACAACAATAATTGGAATACCCCGTCCAATCTTTTGATTGTCGTGTTTAGCGAGTCAGGGAGCCGATTCAAGTATACCCATATCAACCGCGTGATGTACGTGATGTACGTCACCTTGTCCTCTACTGCCACCTTGACTCGCAACTTGAACAGATTTTCTTCAATAACTCTGAGCCAGGCGTCAGCAAAAACCTCCTTTCTCGATACTGATAATGCTGCCGTCATCAAATGGAGCGAGTAGGCCCACCCATTGTTGGGAATATTCGTCTGATTCAATCGTGGCAAGGAAACCAACGTGCTAGCACCAGAACCAGTACCAAAGCCGGCGCCAGCAGTCTGTCTCCACACACTCGAGGCCTTCTTGTAGATCTTCTCCACCCCCTCAACCCACGTTGGATAATTGATTTCCGCAGTTAACACGTTGGCCAACGGCAACAACAAGTCGCCCAACGCCTCGCAGTATGCGTACACAACAGTCTCATTACCTGTTCGATCAAAAAACTTGGCCAATGACTGCACAAATTCGGCGCTCTCCTCGAACGCATCGAGCGGATAGTTTGTCAACCGCAAGTGTCGCATGCCGTTGATGAGCAAGTACAACCGCGGCTCATCCTCGGGCGGGATGTGCCGCGGTACCTTCTCGAGATCAGCTATGAACCGGTCGCTGACACTGAGGAACCGCTGTTGCGACATAGACCCGAGCAACTCGGCAAACAAGTTCCAATTGGCGGCACGCACCGACGATTGGCTGGTGGTGGCGGGGTCTGTTGTCTTCAACTGTGTATACACAATCTCCTCCAACTTATCGCCAAGATCTTCGCCCATGATCTCCACCGACGTCTGCCGTACCACCTCGATCAACACGCGGCACAAGATGTAGATCGATGCCAATGACTTGCGGTCCGCTTGGATAGCCGTGGTACGGGCCTGGCTGATATGGTCGTCGTAAAACTGCCGCTGCGCAAAGTACTGGTTATCCTTTTCGGCCAGCTGCACCACAACCGTCAGGGTTGGGGCCGTAGGGATGACTGGTGTCGACAGGTTGCGCTTGTGCGTCATGCGCGACAAGCTCTTACTCCGAATAAGACTGAAGCTCCGTTTTGCCCGCAGCTGTTGTACCGAAGGGTGCGCTCCTCCATTCTTGGCGATCCCGGGGTTTGAAGGCGAGAAGCCTTGGGTACCAACAGAAGAAAATGAATAAGCACCACTGGATGTTCTGGTCTTGGTTGTGCTTGTGGTAGCAGTGGTAGCGGCTAAATTATGAGCGTTGCTGGCCAATGCTGACTTTGCGGCACCGACAGCACGCTCAACCTCGCTCGCGGCCATGGCCGCAACCTCACTCTTGGATTTTCTCCAAAACATCACGCTGTCGATAACCGGCTTGGGCTTACGCCGGGCAATGTACCCAAGCGACTCCACAATCTTGTCAAAGTGCGGATCCACCCCTTCGGCGATGATATCGAGGATGGGCGGCTCCTCGTCGAGCGGGAACTCGAGACACAAGTTGAGCTTGCGCTCGGCGTGACGCACAAACTGGGTGAATACAATGTGCAAAGTGTACTCTGCTGGCGATTTGGAATCGGTGGCCAAGTCCCTCCGTATCGACCCTAGCTCTCCCTCGTTTCCACGTGCTCTCGTGGCCGTGACTCCATTGATGCTGTTGGCTAGACTGGCGCCGGTAACGCTGTTGGTATTGATGCCGTTGGTACCGCTGGTGTTCGGGTTGGCGGTGCAATTTGGGTTACTACCGCCAAATGTCAACTTTTGGAGCAATGATGTGGCTGCTGATAATGGCGGTGGCGGCGGCAACTGCGGCGACGGCTCGGTGTGGTCGTGCATGGGGATTATCGACATTGGGGATGCAAGCTGCTGAGAGAGCGAGATTCGAGCACCCCTACTCTCGTATTGCACCTGCGGTGTTTGCACAAGCTGGCCCACACGATCGCCCACCTCATCGATACCATCATCATCGCCAGCACCACCACCATCAGCATCACTAGCAGCGGCATCGGTGGCATTCACCTGCGCAGTAACAACGCGGAACTGCGGGTTAGGGGGATTGGGCGCCCCTGGCGGGTGCTGGTGCTTGAACGTGGTGGCGTGTTCCTCGGCGCTGGGGAGAAAGGATAACCCGGCGGGCCCGTTAGTGCTGTACAGGTCGATACCGTCTACCACGTGCTGCGAGACAATGGGCCGGGGACCACCCACGTCAAGCGGTAACCCCGAGTGTACATCAGCGCCGTACGACTCGAGCCCCGTGGTGTAGTCCAAGGGGTCGTTGCTGAAGCTCACATCCTCGTCCTCCTTCACCTCTAGCATTTCTGGCATCTGGTCCAACAGCACGGGCTGGGTATCGTTACTAATTTCAAAGTCATTGTAAACGGCGGCATCATCTGTGCTAGCGCCAGTACCAGCGCCAGTACCAGCATCAGCGTCAGCGCCATCAAACGATTTTTGTGGCGACAATGCAATCACCGGTTGTAGATTGTGGTATTGACTGCCTTCACTGTTGAACAAGCGATCTGCTTGCCTCGAGTCCTCTTCATACCCTATATCCCTTTGAATTTCCACTTGCTCGCCCTCTTTTTGTTCGTCTTCGTTTTCGTTTTGTTGTTGTTGCGACGCATTTCCTCCAAGGGGATCTAGTTGATCCTGATCCCGGGCCAAATCCCTTGTCTGTAGAGCTGGCATCTCTAGCGAGAGTTGGTCCAAGTCTGGTATCTCGATCATCGATAGATGGCAGTAATAGGAAGGGTGAGGTTGGCGTTGTACCGGTAGTGGTCTGGGCAATGGTTGTACCAACTCTCCTTTGGTTGTAAAGTAGTGCTCACACTTACACACCCTTTTTTCTTTGCTCGTGTAAGTTTTGTCGCGCCTTTTCTTTCAAAGCAGTGATTTGGGGAAAAGGGGAGGGGGAACAACCAGAGTGGTGTAGTCTATAACCAGGAAAAGAAGAGAAGGACCTACAGTTGGTGTATTGTCCTTAGAAGAGATAGCCTTTGTTATTCTACATAGCACTAGGCGCCCTTTTGGGAATGGGTATCCTAAATACGTCACAGCATCCGTCTCTTTTTCTCCACCACTTGTTCGCGTCATTGCGGCGATGTTACCACTGGCTTCCAGATCCCCCCTTCTCTTTCTTTTTTTCTTCCTTTGGTGTAAGGCTTTTTCTTTGGCCTCCCAGTATAGCTAAAAATTTTCACCAGCAGAGCAACAGGAGCAAGATGGCGGAATCGGTGCACAACATCCCCATTCTCATCAGCCAGTACATTGCAGCTGTAGGCAGCGACGATGAGGCGACGATAAACTATGTGGACGAGTTGTCGCAGCTCATCGTGACCAACGAGCTCACGTTGCTCCAGTTCATCCAGAGCTTGGGCCCTCACTTGACGTCTGACACCGACGTAATGCGCGCCAAGGCCATGCAGTATCTCGCCGCCACCTTAGCAGCGTTGCCGCCGACAAAGCTCTCGCGCCAGGATGTCAATGTCATGATTGACTTTTTGTTGAACAAATTTGACGATCGGTTGAGCATGCAGCACGCGTTGCACGGGTTGTCGACCTTGGTCGGCAGCAACAACTACACTGCCACGGGCAACACGCAAAAGATCCTCGCCAAGCTCAACACTGAGTACGAGCCAAAGAAGAGTTTGGCCAAGGTACGGCACGAGTCCTTTGTGGTGTTGCAGCGGATGCTCGACAGCAGCACCACCACTAGCAGCACCATCTTTGGCAAGCGCGAGGTGGCCGACTTGTTTGTCAAGACGTTCCTCAACATTGCCTCGGGGGAGAAGGATCCACGCAACTTACTTGCCTCATTTGACATCAATTGCCGCATTAACGAGATGTTTGTGTTTGACCCTGCCGACGAGGCGCACAAGGAGTTGGTCACCGACTTGTTTGACGTGTGTTTCTGCTACTTCCCCATCTCGTTTACGCCGCCGCCCAACGATCCGTACAAGATTACGGCCGATGAGTTGCGGCACCGGCTTCGTACCACCATCGCGTCGCAGCCACTCTTTGCCCAAGACTCGTTTACCAACTTGATCGAGAAGCTCACCTCGACCAACCCCATGGTCCGCAACGATACCCTCAAGACCATCAAGATGTGCGTGGCAAACTACGATGTGGCAACGATTGAAGAGTATTGGCTCACGCTCTGGAACGCGTTGAAGTTTGAGATCTTGCACAAAGACTTGTCAGTGTTTCTTGCTGGTGCAAGTGGCACTGGTGGTAGCATAATCCTGCCTGACTATGACAACGTGGTGGACGATCACGACGAAGACAAGTCGTTGGTGTTGACTTTGGTGATACTCAACCAGTTGGTGCAGAAATTGCCTCACGGCGAGGCAATGTTGGCCACGGTGGCGAACGAGCTCAAGCCTTACTTGGTCACGATGAAGGACAAGACGAGGCAGTCGAGCTTGATTTTGGCGTCCTTGGCATCCACCACAGTGACGAACTTTAACTACATCGTCCGCTTCTTGTTCAGGTACGACGTGTGGGGCAAGTACTTTAACGTGGAGCCAGAAGTGGAAGAGACAGCGGCTACAATAGATAGTGACGACTTTGCCTTGACCATTGCCAAGCAGCGCGACTTGGTGGACTGTGTGGGGCTAGTGCTCACGAGCTACCAGCGGGCGCCACCACCTCTGCTGCTGCTGCCACTACTGCCACCACACGATGCCGAACCAGAGAACGAGCTCTTTCTCTACAAGGACCACTTGCTTTCCTTCTTGTGCCAGTTATTGACAGCGTCATCCAGTATAGAAAAGACGCTCAAGTGCAAGGTGGTGCAGCAGTTGACCAAGGTGGTAGGGCTTCCGGGATTTTTGGATACGAGCGAGGTTCAGTTGGTCCTTGGCCACTTCAATGTTGTTATTACAAACAATCTCACTCAGGGGAAGCACGACGCTGTGTTGCAGGAGGTCATCGTGGGGTTGGTGCAGATTATGCACGTGAGCTCGACCACCACGGCCTTGGTCATTGATTTGATCATCAACCCGTTGTTGGTCACATTGCCGGGTGGTAGCAGTGCTGGTGTTGGTGCTGGTGCTGGCGCTGGTACTGGCGCAGATACTGTCCGGCAGTATGAGAGTATCCTCTCCATTGTCGGCGACTTGTGCGTGAATTCACAGATCCTCGAAGTGTTGAGCATCCGCTTGTTAAGCAAGTTTCCCGCTATTAACCAAGAAGGAACCGGACAGGAACGAGTGGCGCTCTACCAGCTTACTATCGATTCGTTTGTGCGGTTGGTGAAGCAGACTGAGCTGTCACAGCAGTTCCTCACCAACTCGTGGTATAAGAGCTTTGTTCCCAAGTTTATGCAGAACGTCATGGTGGTAGTGACACCCGACAGCACGCACTACGCCCTTGTGGAGTCTGTGGGCGACTTGCTCGCTTTGCTCATCCGGTTCATTGACGTGTCCAAGCACCAGGATGTATTGGACCAGTTTGTATCCATATTTTTTGGTGCCAAGCAGCTGGAGAAGCACAAAGACAGCTCCATCCGTGCGGCGTTGTTCCGGTTCAACTCGAGCTTGTTGGAAACGCCTTCGGTCTACATTAGCATTTTCAACAAGGTGTTGTCGGCAATCGACAAGTCGTGTGTATTTACCGACATTGACGCCACCTTGGACACAGTCATTGATGTTGCAGCCACGCTTGCCAACCAGGAGTACTTGAGGGTGGAGTACTTGCAGTGCGTGGCGTTGTTGGCAAACAAGTTCCGCCCGCTGAATTTGGAGCGCCGGCTCGATTTTATTGACAGCGTTAGCAGGCTAACTATCACTACCGAGACGCTCTTGTCGTTCGAAGTGTTTATCTGGATCCTCAAAGCGTTGGTGGTGCAGGTGGATCCGGTGGGAATGCGCTACTTGGGCAAGTTGGTGCACTTATTCACGACCACCGGGAGTCAGCCCTTGAAACTGCTCATTGGTCGCTCGCTCCAGATCTTGTTTATTGACTTTAAGATCTTCACCAACGAGTTGGCCATTGCTCCGCAAAAGATGATCTCGCGTGTGAACAACTTGAACGTGAGATTGCTCTACAAGCAACGCATCTTCCAGGTGGTCTTGCCAGCGTTGCTCCAAAACACCAACGAGGTGTGCCTCCACGCGCTTGCCTTGATTGTTGCAAACTTGTCACAAAAGATCTTGGTGGGACACTTGCAGGACATCTTGCCGTTAGTGTTGGCGTCCTTTAAGGCGCGCCAACCACATATCACCGTTCTCAAGTCGTCGTTGCTTGTGTTGAACATCATCCTCGCCGAGAGCGAGGATATTGTGGCGCCACACTTGGCCGAAGTGGTGCCCACGTTGTTGCGGCTCGCCAGCGTGCGCATGGTGCGCCACGGCAAGCGTATCAACGATGAGGACGTGCGGGTGGCGGCGTTGGAAAACCTCGTGCTTGTGTTTACAAAGTTCCCTGGTCTCGAGCGGCACAAGAAACAGGTGCTCACCGAGCTCCAAGCGTGTCTCGACGACAAGAAGCGGCGCGTGCGGAAGTTGGCCATTGATTTACGGCAGATTCTATACGAATATAAGTAGAACAACTATACATTTGGGGGAAGGGGAGACAACATCTATTCCATAGAATTTTCTTTCAGCTATTCCGAATCGGACTCGTTGTAGTCCACGGGCGCCAAGCCAGGGGTAAGGCCCGGCATGGAAATGTAGCCCTGCTTGAGCTTGCGGTCGAAATCGTCAAACGCCTTGCCACCCAGCTTCAACTGCCTCTTTCGCAAGCGTCGGCAGCTCTTGGGCCCCATGGTCTCCAAGAGAGCCAGTTTCACATCGCGGAGTTCGTTGTTAATTTCGGCGTTGTCGATCTTGGACACCCGCTGAATCTCGGAGATGTTCTTCTTGGCTAACTTCTTCATATACTTTTCCTCCTCGGGCGTGCGCACGTCCTTGTTCTTTATGATGCTGTACTTAACAAACTTTTTGAACTTGCGCTCGTGCTCAGTGGCCTTTCTTATCTTGTCATTGGACCGTTTCTGCTTCTTGGCACCCGCTAGGGACTTTTTTTTGAGCTGGTTGGCGAGGATCTGGGTTGTTGAGAGTGTGACTTGCGGCTCAGGGGACCGCGAAGGCTGGGTGTGCAAGATGCTGCTAAATAGTTTGCTGACCGTCGACTCGGCCTGGTACTTGGACGAACTCGACTTGAATGACATGATGAGGGGGCAGGTATGAGTCTCTGGATGTGTGTTAGTCTGGGTGCGTGTTCGTCTAGGTTTGGGTTGATGGCTAGTCGATGAGATGGCCCTGCCCTGGTCCTATTTTTTTCTTCGGTAGTTTCTTGCCAGTCTGTGTATCACGTGATAGAAGACTCTCCCTTGCTGTCAAGAGAAGCGGGGAGAAATGTAAAGAGAAATGCGTCATATCTGGTCCGCTATACACCATATATGGCATAGCCTGGTGATGAGGGGACTACGGAGTTGTGCTTTGATTAGTCCGCATTTCCGTGTTGGTTATTCCTGGTGGTACACCACTATCCCCACATCGTGCAGACTACCATAGGAAGAGTCTCTTCCTTCCTCTGGTTTTCCTAACCTACAGATAAAACAAAGCATATGAGAAACAGAGCGTATGATGAAGGTGGGGGTGGGGTAGAGTCGAGATGCACACTCACATGGGCGACAACAGAGTCTTGTGTGAATTGCGGGCAACAGAAGGGCGTGTGCCTAAGCCCAACTTTTTTTCTTTTGGGGGGATGGTGGGGTGCAGCACGGGCGCCGAAGGAGAGAACCGAGGAGGTTTGGCAAAGTTCTCTTCTCTTCTTCTTGGCTCCTCCGCAGTTGGGGCAAACAGCAATTTCCCAAAACAGCAAGAGAAGAATAAGAATACGCCATTTCTTTCTTCCTCTTAACATGCTGCCGCTTTTTCTCCAGTGGGAAGAATTATCACATGTGCTGCTCTCTCGGCATTTCATACCACCCAACACACCAGCTCAATAGTCACAGGAACTGTCGGCGCCTCTCTTTCTCTCCCTACCCCTTTTGTACCTATCCACTTATTCACTTCCTACAGCGACATAAAGTCAGTACAGCGCCTGCACACAGAGCCTTTTCTTGTCCCGCCCCCACCTCTGGCAAATGTCTCTTTGGTGTGTTCCACGGTAGTGCTTTTCTGGTGGGGGGAGAGCAGAGCACAGGCTAACACCAGGGCCACCACCAAAAAAAAATAAAATAAAAAAAGCACAGGTGTGAGGACAAAATCTCATATGAAACATTTCTCGCCCTATAAATATCCCCCAGTTTTCCCGGATATGGACACCAGTCTTTTTAGCCTTCTTTCTCTTTCCTCTCTATACTACCACAGAAATATACATATCCCCACAATGTCAGTCGAAGTCGATGGATTCAACGCCTCTCCCTTGTTTAAGGAATTGTCCGAGGGCTTGCTGGACAAGTCTGCTGCCGCCACCGCCATCAAGGCCGTCAACGCCACCATTGTCATCACTTTGAAGAACAAGGAAGGCAAGGAACAGTCCTGGTTGTTGGACTTGAAGAAGGAGGGCTCCATCACCAAGATTAGCGGCGCCCCACCCAAGGCCGACGTCCAGTTGTTGTTGAAGGACGTGGATTTTGTCAAGTTGGCCAACGGTAAGGCCAATGGCCAGAAGTTGTTCATGAACGGTAAGTTGAAGGTCAAGGGTAACATGATGAAGGCCACCGCCATCGAGTCTGTGTTCAAGCAGTTGGACCCAAGACCAAAGTCCAAGTTGTAAGGAGACCACTCTATAAGGAGGCTACTTCCTACCGTGACTGCAACTACAACTGCAGCCGCTATTTATTCCTTGATGTTTCCATGTTAGCAGCGACACCAGAAGAGAGAGGAGCGCGATGTATCGTGCTTGGATGCTGTTTATAGTTGTTGATTCACGAAAATACATGAGTCCCTTGAATATACCGTAACGGGGCGAGGCCAGCCACTCGTCTGCCCTTTCTCCCCTTGTTTCTGTCTTGGCCATCCCCAGATCAAAGCCCACCGTTTTTTTTGTCATTCTCTCCTGCAGAAGCGGGGGAAGAGCAACGATAGCAAATGCCAGCAAAAGCCATTGCACATGACAGTTTTTGGGCGAGAAAAAAAGAAGTTTGGCCGCGGCTTCCTTCGCCACCACCTAGTATTAATATGTAGCTTCTGTTTGTTCAAGTGTCTGCTATACACCATGTGCTATACATCCCCTCGCATTCATGGTAAGTTTTCCCCCACTTTGATGATACTATCCACCAAGTCGTCAATGACCTTGTCGGTCAAGATGGGCGAGTTGAACACCACCCGGAAAAATTCGCCCTTCTTGTCATCGGCCGGATTGGGACTAAAGTCCACGAGGTACTTGCCCAACTTGTGCAATTCGCGCGAGATGTACCGCGTCACCTCGGTACCGCGCTTGTACGTGTGCGGCGGGTGGTAGTAGAAGCACACCTGGAGGCACTGCGGTGGTTCCGCAACCAACTCAAAGTCCGGGTGGCTGCGCACCTTGCTGACAAAGTAGTCAACAATGGCGTACGCGTGGTCCACGCGCTGTTCAAATCCGATCTTGCCGTAGTATAACCACGCGAGGTAGAACTTGAACGCGTCGCTGCGGCGTCCACATCCCATGGTGCCATCGGCGAGGTCATAGTTCTCCTCGCCCGACTCGCGCCCGTGGAACAAATACGGAGCCTGCAACGACATCGCCGTCTGGAAGTGGCTCACGTGCGGCAACAACAAGAACGAGCACGTGTTGGGTACCCCCAACATCTTGTGCGGGTTCACGGTGATGGAGTCAGCATGCTCAACCCCAGCAAGCCGCGCCCGGTACTTGTCCGAAAACACCACGTTGCCGCCCCACGACCCGTCAATGTGCAAGTGCACGTTGTAGTGCTTTGCCACGCCTGAAATTTCAGCAAACGCGTCGTACGACCCAAACACAGTGGTGCCCGCGGTGGCGTTGATGTATAACGGTGTGTACCCCTGCTGCTTGGTACGCTCAATAGTTGCCCGCAACTGGGCCACGTCCATCGTCCCATCCACGTGCACGTCCACCTTGAACACGTGCTCCGACCCGAGTCCCAACAAGATCGCAGCCTTCTCTACCGAGTAGTGGCAGTGCTTCGACGTGTATATGGCAAACCTGTAGTTGCCATTACCCTTGGTCTTGGTGTCGGGGAACCGCATGGCGCGGGCAATCTGTAAGCTGGTGATGTTCAGCCACGACCCGCCCGAGAACGTCAACCCGCCACACGTCTCTTGATCGTTGATGTAGAACAACCTGGCGTACTTGCGGCCAATGTAGTTTTCAAGCACCGACAACACGGGTGACACTGTGTATACGTGCGAGTTGGTGTTGAGGATCGAAAGCAACATGTCTGACACCAAGCCGATGGGATTGTTGGACGCATACAACTTGTCCAAGAACCCCGGGTTCCACGTGTTGACCGAGTACGCCAACACCTTGTCGATTGTGGCAAACAACTCGTCTTGTGTGCATGGATGCGCGAGGTCATTGTTGTGATCAATCAACTCCTTTTTCAAGAACGCGGGCTCGTGGTATGTCCCCAACGACGTGGGCTCGTACCGCTCGCTCGTGGGGTCCGCCAGGTCGATATACGCGAGCAACTTGGGAATGAGCGTGGCCAACAACTTGTTGAGCTCGTCCACCCGGTTGGTCTCTAAATTGCTCTGGAGGGTCATCTGTAAGGGGGCGCTTGTGCTGCTGGTGCTGTTGGTGGAGTAATAATTACCAGGTGGTTTTCCTCACTGTCCCACACATGGGCACTCTTAGTGGGGTCTGAAAATTTTCTCTTACAACAAATACGGGTTCTGCCCATTTCCACACTTTTTTTCTTTCACTCGCTCACTTGCTTTGTCGCTGGACTTCATCTTGCGTCACATCACGACACACAACCACGCGCAACTGTGGCGTTGGACATGTGCATGGTTGGAGTTTTTGAGGGGTTCCTCTTCCTCTCAAAAATGAGATTTGGGCGGAAGTTGTGGCGAGTGGATGCCGTCAATAAGACCAGGCTATCAGTACCGCAGGCTCTAGACAAACTCTGGGAGATGGATCTCTGGCTTTGCTGCGCTGCTGGATCCTTTTTTTTGCATCCTTTTTGTTTTTCGTAGAGCCATGGGCAATATACCAATGGGCAACAGAAAGAACCAACGCATGTGCGCAAGCTGCGCCTCTTTTTGGCCTGTATGCGAAGAAAAAGAGACGGATACCAATGGAGGCGGAACCAAGGAGTGGCTACCGGCAATAAGTCCCTATCCGAAACACTAGCCGGAGTGGTTAAAGTCAACTTTGCACTCCGCCCCTCGTTTTCGTATCCGCACGGACATACTCAGACGTGAGATCCCAAAGTCAGAGCTGCCATATTTGCTCCCCTGGCGCAGCACTCCACCCAGTTGCACAAACACCAACTGCCACTTTATTGGAATACCTGGTTAACAATCCTTGTTTCCAGCATCACGGCTTTTCCTGCGCAGGAGTTTCTTCGGTAAACTCGTGGTCACCCAAATTGCTTTCTTTTTTCGGGGGTTCTGGATATTTCCTAAAATGGTATCGGCCGATTGGTCTTTTTTTCTTTTTCTCGCCCGAAATTGTTAGTTGTGGAAAAAAAACTGGTTAGATAAGCGAAATTGTGTACTTCTCACCAAGAAACCATAGTGCTTATGTTTCAGATAAGCGCTTAACAGGGTGAACCACGTCTTATGTAAGCGCTAAACAGCAAGAATCCTGGGCATCATGAATTCAACAAGTATGTTGTATAGTGTGTGTTACATTACCCGCGGCAATAACAGAAAGCAGTGAAAGAAAAGGGGACTATAAATAAGAGAGATATTTCCCTTCTGTAGTTGATTCCTTTCCTCTCACCACTACCACTACCACTACCACTGCCTCTACCATGACTTCATCTACCGCCACTACTGTTTTCGTTTCCGGAGCCTCTGGTTTCATTGCCCAGGAATTGGTCAAGCAATTGATCCAGAAGGGGTACAAGGTGGTCGGCACCGTGCGGTCCGCCGCAAAGGGCGACGCTTTGCACGCCAACTTGAAGCAGGCCGGGTTGC